>CAHIKZ030000615.1:575000-615000 GCA_903632075.3 Acanthosepion pharaonis | reverse complement strand
GAAAAATAATTTTACTTACTATGAGTAATTTTCCTTCTGTTATAAAGAAATATAGTCTATTAAAACTAAACAATGAAAATATTTTAAAATTTTAAAGTTGTAATTTTGAAATTGTAATTAAAATTGTAGTTAAATTGAATGAATTCTAACCTAAATTTCTTTTTAAATAATACTACACGCACTAAAAAAGAATCCAAAAAAAAAACACCTATAGTAAAATAAAATTAATATGAAATGCCATAAGATGTAAGCTTTTGAATGACCCATGTCCTTAGTACTTACATGAGAAACATTATAATACTAGGTTTATATATAAAATAAAAGTTTACTAAATCAGTGAAATTAAGTAACCATTTTTGCCGTCATAGTCATAAATTTAAAAAAAATAAAATAAAATAAAATGTAACCTCATATACATACTTAAACTTGATGTTAAAATAATCCTACATAATATAATGGATTCTAATACATTTAACTGTTCTTAAAAAGAATATAGTAAAATAAAAATTAAAAAGGAGAATATTTCAAATCGTAGTTAAATAAAAAGTATTAGGAAAAAAAAAGAAAAAAAAACGAAAATCTTTAAATTTAAAAAAATGACGTTGAATTTTTTTTTACCGTTAACAATTTAAAAAAAAAAAAAAAATTCAGACGACATCCATTCAACTGATGTCAGGTTTCATTGTAAAATACATCGCTACCCCTTACCAAATTGTAGCTAATAACTGATACAATGATACTGACATAAGGAAAATCTAGACATCCCTTGTTCAATTTAAGTAGAATATTCTGTAACCATGGAAACGTGATTTTAGCTGTGTCTTTTAAAACCCGGTAATTTTAAAAAGTTACTCCAAAATTCGCTTGAAGATGAAATGGAACTAATGCTTTTAATTTAATTGCAAAATTAAATTCGGGTTTTTAGCTTCTATTTTTGAAACATGGTTGAACTGTGTAGCGAAAAAAAAACATATTTTAAATCAATTAATTTATAATATTAATGCTCTGTAAATTTACATTGAGCACTATTTTGTAAAAATAAAAATATCTATAAGAACACCGGATTTTATATCTTACTGTTCTTTTTTTTTATATATATATATATATATATATATATATATATATATATATATATATATATATATATATATATATATATAAGCAAATATATGGATATAGATCCGACAGTATGAAGAAAAATATATGGAAAAACAAAAATCCGAATATGCAATTATGCTGTTTTAATGTTAATTTAATGTCGACGTCAGACGTTTCGGTCTAGTAGACCTTCTTCAGGACATAGTTATTAAAACATAATTAATATTAGACGATATTCAAGTCAACATGAAAAGACTATGGCCATAAGAGTAACACTAATCAAAACAATAACTGAATTTTTTTTTAACTAAGTGAAATTAAAAATTATTTTTTTTAAAATAACTGAAATTTAAAAAAAATCTTTTTAAAATAACTGAAATTTTTTAAAAATTTCAGTTATTCTGTTTTGATTAGTCTTATGTCTGTTCTGGATATTGAGTTCTACCAGTATTCTATCCTCTTGGTATTATTTTTTATCCAAATATATATGTATGTGCATGCATGTATGTATGTATGTATATATATTTATATATTTTAGATATATGATTGCATATGTATGTGTATATTTACCACTAATATTATATATATATATATATATATATATATATATATATATATATATATATATATATATATTACACACTTTAAAAAACTCATGAGGTCATTTGAATCCGCTAACTTGGCTGATCTCAAGCTTACGGCCTCCTCGGGTCATTTGATGAAAATCGCCTGAGGATGCCATAATGCTGAAACCAAGGTAGCAGAATAAACTGATCTCCTGATTTTTAAAGTTAAAAGCTCTACATGTTATTTTTACTTTTATTGTATTTTTTTTCAAACGTGTATTGGTCACATTTCAATACTACTGTTTCCTGCAGTATTTACGTTATTCGGACTATTGTCCTCATCTTTGTCGCCATATTTATCACAACGTTTCGGCCGTTGTACGCTCCGGTCTTTTTCGGGTGGTTGGAATGTCGAACTGACCCCTTTATTTCGCTCACTGGATCACCACCGCCTTAACTGACATCCATTAGACAAAGATGAGAACAATAGTCCGAATAATGTAAATAGTGTACATAATACCTCATCTCAGAAATATACACAGATACTGAAAGGCCGAAACGTTGTAATAAATATGGCAACAAAGATGAGGACAATAGTCCGAACAATGTAAATAGTGTACATAATACCTCATCTCAGAAATATAGACAGATACTGAAATGCCGAAACGTTGTAATACATATGGCAACAAAGATGAGGACAATAGTCCGAACAATGTAAGTAGTGTACATAATACCTCATCTCAGAAATATAGACAGATACTGAAAGGCCGAAACGTTGTAATACATATGGCAACAAAGATGAGGACAATAGTCCGAATAATGTAAATAGTGTACATAATACCTCATCTCAGAAATATAGACAGATGCTCTTTCAACTCTGTCCATTAACCGTTTATATATATATATATATATATATATATATATATATATATATAAGAATGAATAAATACACTGACATTGATAGAAACAGTCTAAATAGGTAGTAAAATATATTAAAATTAGGTCAGACTAATTGTACTGCTGGTAGGGACTGAACCCGCTGCACAGGCAAGTTATTCCAAGTTCACCGGCTGCAGACGCGTCAGCTAAAGGTAATGAGTTCAGTTCTTACGAGCGGTACAACTGGTTTGCCATTGTGCTAATTTTAATCTATCAGAAAGAACAAGTGCAAAAGGATATATACCTATATTTCATTTTGCAAAATTGTTAAAAAAAGTGTGTCAAAAACTGTTTTAGTTGGTAGGTATGCTTGATTTATTTGGCAAGGATATTAGAATAGTCCTGAACATCCTCCGGGAGAAAACCACTTACATGGGGATAGAAATTGAATTTAGCAAATATACTAAAATAGAAAGGGGCATAAGACAAGGATATGCCTCCTCGCCGGACTTATTTAACCTTTACAGTAATAATTCCCAACGTTGGGTAATGCGGCTCACGTTAGGACTTGGTAATATTTTGGTGGGGTATGGTGTAGGATGTGCACCCTTCGGCTTACTATACCAACGTGAGCCGGAGCACCTCTGCATGGTGTAATGGTTAGCAAGCTTGGCTTGCTAGATCAGTTACTACTGAAAAGTGAGTTCGATCCTCACTGGATGCCCAATACTTTCGGCCTTGGAAAATCTCTCCTCTTGGAAGATCTCTCCCAACGTGAGCTCAAATTTCATTTTGTATTATTATTTCATGATTAAAATGATCAAAGTATATTACAGAATAAGCTTTCATTCAAATATTTTATATTTCTGCCTTTCAGTTCTTTATTATATGTTTTGAAACTATTGGGTTGGTGCAAAATTATCAGGAGTTTTTTTTTTTAAAACAATATTTATTATGAAAAAAAAGAAACATAACAATAAAACAATAACATTTTTAAATGGTTATTCCGAAGCGTATGATTATCGACACGCATTTTTATAACCTGGAAATAAAATAATATTTTTATTAAAAAAAGTAAACAAAACAGAAAGCACTAAACATCAATTGTAAGAAGACATGATGGATGCTTGTCAGCAAAAAGGCCAGTCCAACATGCGAATTACGAATTGAAGACAGCAAAATGAAGCATGTACACAATTTTAATTATCTAGGAAATGGACGAAAAATGGAAAAAAAAAATCAACAGACGAAAATGCAACACCGAAATCCAAATCGTATTAGGATAGCGTAAGATGCCTTCCAAAAGCCATGCAAAATATTAAGAAACCGGAAAATTTCGATAGAAACAAAGTAAAGAGTCAGTCAGTTATGTGCCATGCGTGATACACGCTTAGACGATCATGTATCTTTCGATACATGACTGACTAGGCAGATTTTTTCCGCAGTAGATTTCTTTCTGCGGTAGACCAGTTGCCATCCAAGGCTACACTACCCGAACTGTCCTGGGGGTAGACAAGAAGAAGATTCATACCTTTCCCAAGGGTATTAGCACGTCAGTCAGTCAGTTACGTGCCATGCGTGATACACGCTTAGGTGATCTTGTATGTTTCGATACATGACTGACGAGGCAGATTTTTCCAGTTGTAGGTTGCCATTTTTCTGCGATTGACCAGTTGCCATTCAAGACTACACAACCCGGTCTGTCCTGGGGGTAGAGAAGAAGAGGATTCATACCTTTCCCAAGCACGTAAGTGTATGTAATGGATTCGACTGGAATTCGAACTCGGCTCTCCGATTCCTCAATCCGTGCCGTTAGCCATTACTCCATCGTTCCTCCCAAAAGTAAAGAGTACTGAATTGTTATGTAATACCAGTCCTCCTATAGGACAGTGAATGCTGGACAATCTCCTCGCAGATGAAGAAGCAACTTTAAACAACAGAAATGTTGTTCTGCTGAGAAGAATGCTGAGAATATGGACCGAACATGTGAGCAGCGATAAACTTTTAGAGAATATGGAAACAAAAAGGAAATTTATCAGGAAGAGAGAGTAGAAATAACTAGGGCTCAAAATGAGGAAAGAGGGCTTGGAAAATCTGATACTCACAGGACAGATTGAAGGCAAGTGGAACAGAGGAAAACATCGCATAACTTACCTAACAAGCTTGTGTAAATTAGCTTGTGAGATTAGGAGCGATAGTAACAAGACAAAGTTTACTAAGAGCTACAAGGGACAGGATTACGTAAAGAGCCATGTTTTCGCCCATGACCTGAAAGGACACGGCACATAGAAGAAAATATCTATTTCGGTTTCTATCTATCTGTCTGTCTGTCCATCTGTCTGTCTATCTATCTATCTATCTATCTATCTATCTGTCTATCTGAGTCTATTCATTATCTATCTACCTATGTGTCTATCTGTCTATTCATTATATATATATATATATCTACCTATGTTTGTCTTGAGTCTGTTCGTTATCTCTCTCTCTCTCTTCTTATATATATATATATATATATATATATATATGTGTGTGTGTGTGTGTGTGTGTGTGTGTGTGTGTGTGTGTGTCTATCTATCTATCTGTCTGTCTATCTATCTATCTATCTCGATATCTTTCTTGCTCGGTTACTTTTTTTTTATTTATTTCGTCCTATCTCAATCTGCTCATAGAGAGATAAAGAGATTAAGTTTGAGAATTTTTTGTCTGCCTGTGAAACGAATCAGTCAGCCAGAGGCGTCAAAAGAAAACGTAACAGGAAATGAAATGTTAATACAATTAATAGGATAAGAATCGCCAACGTTTTGGTCTTGTACAACATAGTTATCGGGTTCAATTCCCACAAGAACACTCTCACTTGTAACTCGACCTACAGCAAGCATGTTTGCATTAGCGAACAAGTGTCAGCAAGGCGAGTGAAGAAAATTAACGAGCTTGTCTGACTATCAACTGATGGGCGCGTAGAGACCCCATCATGCTTAACACGTAGTATCCGAGATTGCAAATATATGTGCATGTGTAAATATTCATTTATAGATATGGTCTGGAGATCGCATTGAAGCGTGAAACAGGCCGTCGCCATGCAGTATTGATTCATATGTCCACACTGTCTCTCTCTTTCTTTCTTTCTCTCTCTCTCTCTCTCTCTCTCTCTGTCTGTCTCTCGTTATCTATCTATCTATCTATCTATCTATCTATCCATCTCTCTATCTATATATATATCTATATATATCTATCTATCTATCTGTATATATATATATATATATATATATATATATATATATATATATAGATAGATAGATAGATAGATAGATAGTGGGAGGGAGAGAGAAAGAGATATAGATGTTGTAGATTTGAGTATGATTGCATTAAGGTCAGAAATAATATGTAACCTCGTACTGGTTCATATTACGTGATGAGGAGATGGGCGCCGCCAGTTATCTTTTTGCTTAATGTCATTAATATCCGTGCATAGAATTTCACTCTTTGAAATCATTCAGGAACCCATCCAGGTAAGCAATATATGTGTGTGCGTGTGTGTGTGAGAGAGAGAGAGCGAAAAGAGAGAGAGAGAGAGAAAAAGAGAGAGAGAGAGAGAGAGGGAGGTGCGGATTTTACGAGCACATGAATGTACTTCGGTAGATTTGTTGCTGAAAGGAGTGACGACCGTTTGTTTCCCGCGTGTTCGCATTTTAAAGTTGACAACCATAGAGGGACCTTTATCTTTTATTGATTCGTAAAAAAAAAAAAATTTTTAAACTATCAATAAAACAACAGACAAAAGAAAAGTTGCTGACTATCGAACATCACCCTGATGCCGAACGAAATTATAAATTCCTTCGTCTAACAAAGACAAATATTCTAATCGTTTGCTACTATGCAATTCAAGTAAATGTCGATGTTGTTGTGGAGGTGTTTTTCTGACTTATTTTTCTAGTTTTCTTTTAGTCTGATTCCTCGCCAATAAGGAAAAGTGCTACAGAAATTAAAATTTAAATGAATTGCATAAGCAATCAAATTGCAAATAGAATTTGTTTGCATATGAGTCGGTGTTTGAGTTTGCACAAAAAATGCAAGAATTCGAATGCAGATTTTCATGGCAAGTCTCCCCTACTTGGAATATTGGTGCCTGGTTTTTACAAGCATTTTTTTTTTCATATTTTACGCTTTATGCTATCGTAACCAAGTAGTAAAGTAGTTAAACCAAAAACTCGTCAGAAAAATCACTTAAAAAAAAATGATGCCATATGCCTTTATAGAACGTGAGTTCTAAGAAAAAGCTCTGATAACAACACAAACAGTTTTAAGGGCCCCTCTAGACCCTGAAAATCATTCCCGCTTTAAAGAAAGTTTTGCAACCGAACCGGCAAGCTATGCGTATGATGTTTGCACTTACCTCGAAAATGAAGACTGTCCATTATTTGGGATTCTTCCTGTTTGATGATTTCTTTTTCTTTCTCTCTTTCTATCCTGTCCTTGCTTTTCGTTTTCTTTTTTTCTTTTTTTTTTTTTAACAAACAAAAACAACAGAAAAAGCAATCTTGCCTTTCTGAAGATATTACTATTGTCTTATTTTTCTATCCCGTTTATGGTGCATATGCCTTTAAAAATCCATTTTACTGCTCTATTCATGATCGTTAAATGAATACGAAATTCGTAGAATCCAACAGATAGGACAAGTTAAAACGTCCGTCTTCAGTGCGTACCTTATTCCAAGAAAGTGATTGCAGAAATATGTATATATATACATATATACATATGAACATGTGTGATAATGGTGCGAGATTGTGATAATCTGGTGTGTGATGTGTGTGTGTGTGTGTGTGTGTGTGTGTGTGTGTGTGTGTGTGTGTGTGTGTGTGAAAAGAAAGAAAGAAAGAAAGAAAGAAAGAAAGAAAAAAGAAAAGAAAGAAAGAAAGAAAGAAAGAACAGCCGGAAGAAAAAAAGACAGAAAGAAAGATGATTTTTATGAGGAAAAATCAAGCGTTGTGTATTTTGAAGCAAAGCGAATGAAATATTATATAAACCAATAGCTAACAATGTCGCTTACAGTAAGTGTTCAACTACTATCGAACTAAAGCTACATATACGCGCGATTGTGTATGTGTGTGTGTGTATATGTTTGTGGGCATGTATCAGCTTATATTTATCTGTACGTGTGTATATGAGTGAATTCGTGTCTATGTGCGTAACCGCGCGCCGTTTTTTACATCTGAGGCCGTAATAGATAAATGATTATTTAAAAGTAAAAATAAATAAATAAAAGTACTTACTTATCTACTAGTAAAAAAATCGTGTCTATTGGTCTTTATAGAGGATAAAACCGTAACCAAATTTTGATAAAAGTAGTAGTCGTAACATAATCTTCGTTCACTCTGTCTTAGATTATATATATATATATATATATATATATATATATATATATATATATATATATATATATATATATGTGTGTGTGTTTGTTTTGTTCTTTCTGTGCGTAGAGACGTGTTTATATGCGCGCGTTCCCTGTATAGATAAGTTAGGAACCAAAAAATAAAACGGTAAAAACTAAAATCTAGAGATTTTTGGAAACACGGAGGTTTATCTACGTCCAAAATCAACGTCACTTGGAAAGAAAAAATCTGTAACAAGTAGAAATTAGAATCGTAATTTAAGATGCAATATAAATTTATGCGTATTTATGCAAAGTGGGGTGGAGCAGGTGCGCGTAAAGAAAGAAAGAAAGAAAGAAAGAAAGAAAGAAAGAAAGAAAGAAAGAAAGAAAGAAAAGGCAAATTTAAGGAAGGGAGAGAGGAAAAGACAGTTTTATGAATTATGGAAAAAAAAGATTAGATAAAAGGAAAATGTAGAACGAAAGAACGGACAATATAAGAAAGAAAGAAAGAAAGAAAGAAAGAAAGAAAGAAAGAAAGAAAAAAGAAAAAATTTTAAGGAAGGACGGAAGAAAGGAAGGAAAAGGTAATTTTAAGAATTAAGGAAAAAAAGATTAGATAAAAGGAAAAATGTAGAACGAAAGGACAGCAGAAGAAAGAAAAAAAGGAAAGGAGGAAGGAAGGAAAGGAAGGAAGGAAGGAAGGAAGGAAGGAAGGAAGGAAGGAAGGAAGGAAGGAAGGAAAGGAGGGAGGGAGGAAGGAAGGAAGGGAGAAAGAAAGAAATTGAAAATACATAAATAGCGATGTAACAATGACAAGCAAAGGCAACTAGACTGATAGTATGCACTTGTGTGCACTGTCACGAAAAGGAGAAAAGACGTCTGCAGGGGTCTTTTTGACAGAATTAGTAAAATGCAGTTACATTATTTGACTGCGTGTGTGTATTTTCACACGCTTTTATGAGTGGGGGCGTTTATTTTTACGTTTGAAAGAAAGAAAGAAAGAAAGAAAGAAAGAAAGAAAGAAACAAAGAAACAAACAAACAAACAAACAAACAAACAAACAAACAAACAAATAAAATGTGCAATGTCCTTGCTTGTGCGTTAACAATGCTACATGTGCATATGTGTTCAATTTGTATGTGTTTTCTTGCACATCTTAGATAGATAGATAGATAGATAGATAGATAGATAGATAGATAGATAGATAGATAGATAGATAGATAAAAACAAACGATAGATAGATAGATAGATAGATAGATAGATAGATAGATAGATAGATAGATAGATAGATAGATAGATAGATAGTAAAAACAAACTATAGATAGATCGAAAGAGAGAAGGATAGACAGATAAATCAACTGACGAATTAGAAGCGGGTGATAGGTATGAAGAGAGAGAGAGAGAGAGATGAGAAGGATAGAGACAGAGTGTAGATAAAGTAAAGTGCGTGAGACTATAATGAAGCCCGCCTTTTTCAGCACACTTTGCAGGACTCGCGCTGGACTCCGAATGTTAATATATCACACAGTAGAAGTACAACTACAGCTCAGAGCCGCTACCACGGCTCATTTCGCAAACATGCTGCCTCGTTTAACCAGCCGATGCAGACTCCTGGCTACAATATAAAAACATATCAACCTAGACCCAGCTGCCACGAGTTGTCATTCCTCACTCACATAATTTCTACTCTTACAAAACCGGATTTTAGAAGCATTTAATTATCAATCGAAAAGAAAAAAAGACAATATGGCAGCTCATTCTTTAAAGATGTTTTTTTTTTTTTTAACTAACCAACACAATATTTCGTGGCCAAGAATAGACCTCTTGTCATTTATACACAATACAGACTTAAATTACGTGTAAAAAATTAGGCGTAGATTTTTTCGTAAGCTAACAAGTCTGTAAATGTGGCTCATGCAAGAAAAACGTGGGCCGTAGGGATTATTTTTTAATTGCATTTATTTATTTTTTTAACACGCTGTGCCCATGAAAATTTCAAGGTTTTTTTTCCAATTTAAATTTTCGAATGGATGACGATTCTTAATATAATGTTCAGTCATTAAATAAATTCAAAATTATGATTATCCTTGTGAGTTCAACGATTTATCTGCTGCGTCCCTTTAAGGCGTAGACGATTATGGCCCTCCACATCCCTTCACAGCTCTTAATAAAATTTGTTTTTTTGTTATTTCTCCCAAACCTTGTTCTACCATCCATTTACTCAAGCTACGTTAAGCGCTTCTTTCCTCTGTGCCTCTTTCACATCATCTACCCTGTGGGTATCAGATTTTCTGAGCCAACCTTCCTCATTATGTACCATAGAAACTTCAACTGTCTCTTCCTGATGTTAAGTATAAGTTTCTTTTTGTTTCCATTTTCTCTAAAACTTCGTCGTTGCTCACATATTCGGTCCATGGTATCCTCAGCATCCTTCTGTAGAAATTTCAACTGTCTCTTCCTGATGTTAAGTATAAGTTTCCTTTTTGTTTCCATTTTTCTCTAAAACTTCGTCGTTGCTCACATATTCGGTCCATGGTATCCTCAGCATCCTTCTGTTGTCTCTTCCTGATGTTAAGTATTAGTTTCTTTTTGTTTCCATTTTCTCTAAAACTTCGTCTCTGCTCACATATTCGGTCCATGGTATCCTCAGCATCCTTCTGTAGAAATTTCAACTGTCTCTTCCTGATGTTAAGTATAAGTCTCCTTTTCGTTTCCATTTTCTCTAAAACTTCGTCTCTGCTCACATATTCGGTCCATGGTATCCTCAGCATCCTTCTGTAGAAATTTCAACTGTCTCTTCCTGATGTTAAGTAAAAGTTTCCTTTTTGTTTCCATTTTTTATAAAACTTCGTCTCTGCTCACATATTCGGTCCATGGTATCCTCAGCATCCTTCTGTAGAAATTTCAACTGTCTCTTCCTGATGTTAAGTATAAGTTTCTTTTTGTTTCCATTTTCTCTAAAACTTCGTCTCTGCTCACATATTCGGTCCATGGTATCCTCAGCATCCTTCTGTAGAAATTTCAACTGTCTCTTCCTGATGTTAAGTATAAGTTTCCTTTTTGTTTCCATTTTCTCTAAAACTTCGTCTCTGCTCACATATTCGGTCCATGGTATCCTCAGCATCCTTCTGTAGAAATTTCAACTGTCTCTTCCTGATGTTAAGTATAAGTTTCCTTTTTTTTTCCATTTTCTCTAAAACTTCGTCTCTGCTCACATATTCGGTCCATGGTATCCTCAGCATCCTTCTGTAGAAATTTCAACTGTCTCTTCCTGATGTTACATATTCGGTCCATGGTATCCTCAGCATCCTTCCTTTTCAACTGTTTTCATTTTCCATTTTTTCTAAAACTTCGTCTCTGCTCACATATTCGGTCCATGGTATCCTCAGCATCCTTCTGTAGAAATTTCAACTGTCTCTTCCTGATGTTAAGTATAAGTTTCCTTTTTGTTTCCATTTTCTCTAAAACTTCGTCTCTGCTCACATATTCGGTCCATGGTATCCTCAGCATCCTTCTGTAGAAATTTCAACTGTCTCTTCCTGATGTTAAGTATAAGTTTCCTTTTTGTTTCCATTTTCTCTAAAACTTCGTCGTTGCTCACATATTCGGTCCATGGTATCCTCAGCATCCTTCTGTAGAAATTTCAACTGTCTCTTCCTGATGTTAAGTTTCCCTTTTGTTTCCATTTTCTCTAAAACTTCGTTTGCCACATATTTCCATGGTATCCTCAGTTTCTGTATTTTTCCTGATGTTAAGTATAAGTTTTTTTTTGTTTCCAAAAACTTCGTCTCTGCTCACATATTTGGTCCATGGTATCCTCAGCATCCTTCTGTAGAAATTTCAACTGTCTCTTCCTGATGTTAAGTATAAGTTTCCTTTTTTGTTTCCATTTTCTCTAAAACTTCGTCGTTGCTCACATATTCGGTCCATGGTATCCTCAGCATCCTTCTGTAGAAATTTCAACTATCTCTTCCTGATGTTAAGTATAAGTTTCCTTTTGTTTCCATTTTCTCTAAAACTTCGTCTCTGCTCACATATTCGGTCCATGGTATCCTCAGCATCCTTCTGTAGAAATTTCAACTGTCTCTTCCTGATGTTAAGTATAAGTTTCCTTTTTTTTTCCATTTTCTAAAAACTTCGTCTCTGCTCACATATTCGGTCCATGGTATCCTCAGCATCCTTCTGTAGAAATTTCAACTGTCTCTTCCTGATGTTAAGTATAAGTTTCCTTTTTGTTTCCATTTTCTCTAAAACTTCGTCTCTGCTCACATATTCGGTCCATGGTATCCTCAGCATCCTTCTGTAGAAATTTCAACTGTCTCTTCCTGATGTTAAGTATAAGTTTCCTTTTTGTTTCCATTTTCTCTAAAACTTCGTCGTTGCTCACATATTCGGTCCATGGTATCCTCAGCATCCTTCTGTAGAAATTTCAACTATCTCTTCCTGATGTTAAGTATAAGTTTCCTTTTTGTTTCCATTTTCTCTAAAACTTCGTCTCTGCTCACATATTCGGTCCATGTTATCCTCAGCATCCTTCTGTAGAAATTTCAACTGTCTCTTCCTGATGTTAAGTATAAGTTTCCTTTTGTTTCCATTTTCTCAAAACTTCGTCTCTCCACATATTCGGTCCATGGTATCCTCAGCATCCTTCTGTAGAAATTTCAACTGTCTCTTCCTGATGTTAAGTATAAGTTTCCTTTTGTTTCCATTTTCTCTAAAACTTCGTCGTTGCTCACATATTCGGTCCATGATATCCTCAGCATCCTTCTGTAGAAATTTCAACTGTCTCTTCCTGATGTTAAGTATAAGTTTCTTTTTGTTTCCATTTTCTCTAAAACTTCGTCTCTGCTCACATATTCGGTCCATGGTATCCTCAGCATCCTTCTGTAGAAATTTCAACTGTCTCTTCCTGATGTTAAGTATAAGTTTCCTTTTGTTTCCATTTTCTCTAAAACTTCGTCTCTGCTCACATATTCGGTCCATGGTATCCTCAGCATCCTTCTGTAGAAATTTCAACTGTCTCTTCCTGATGTTAAATAAGTTTCAAAAAACTGTCTCTTCCATATTCGGTCCATGGTATCCTCATGAAATTTCAACTGTCTCTTCCTGATGTTAAGTATAAGTTTCCTTTTTGTTTCCATTTTCTCTAAAACTTCGTCGTTGCTCACATATTCGGTCCATGGTATCCTCAGCATCCTTCTGTAGAAATTTCAACTGTCTCTTCCTGATGTTAAGTATAAGTTTCCTTTTTGTTTCCATTTTCTCTAAAACTTCGTCTCTGCTCACATATTCGGTCCATGGTATCCTCAGCATCCTTCTGTAGAAATTTCAACTGTCTCTTCCTGATGTTAAGTATAAGTTTCCTTTTCGTTTCCATTTTCTCTAAAACTTCGTCTCTGCTCACATATTCGGTCCATGGTATCCTCAGCATCCTTCTGTAGAAATTTCAACTGTCTCTTCCTGATGTTAAGTATAAGTTTCCTTTTTTTTCCATTTTCTCTAAAACTTCGTCTCTGCTCACATATTCGGTCCATGGTATCCTCAGCATCCTTCTGTAGAAATTTCATCCTTCTGATGTTAAAAAGTTTCAACTAAAACTTCGTCTCTGCTCCTGATGTTTTCCAACTGTCTCTTCATGATGTTAAGTATAAGTTTTTTTTTTTTTCCATTTTCTCTAAAACCTCGTCGTTGCTCACATATTCGGTTCATGGTATCCTCAGCATCCTTCTGTAGAAATTTCAACTGTCTCTTCCTGATGTTAAGTATAAGTTTCCTTTTTGTTTCCATTTTCTAAAACTTCGTCGTTGCTCACATATTCGGTCCATGATATCCTCAGCATCCTTCTGTAGAAATTTCAACTGTCTCTTCCTGATGTTAAGTATAAGTTTCCTTTTCGTTTCCATTTTCTCTAAAACTTCGTCATTGCTCACATATTCGGTTTATGGTATCCTCAGCATCCTTCTGTAGAAATTTCAACTGTCTCTTCCTGATGTTAAGTATAAGTTTCCTTTTTGTTTCCATTTTCTCTAAAACTTTGTCGTTGCTCACATATTCGGTCCATGGTATCCTCAGCATCCTTCTGTAGAAATTTCAACTGTCTCTTCCTGATATTAAGTATAAGTTTCCTTTTTGTTTGCATTTTCTATAAAACTTCGTTGTTGCTCACATGTTCAGTCCGTAAATATTTGAATTCAACATCTTTAACAAAATATTGCTACAACAACCCGAAGTATGAATAGAGGCCATTATTTAAAGAACTAAGTGGGTACAAATGAAAAGATTCAAACTTGACATTTCAGTGAAGCAGACGTTAAACCCATGCAAAACGTTATCGCCCCCTCTGTCTTCCTATTCTTCATTTCCTGCTTTCTTTCTTATTGTTATGTCTGCTTTCTTTTTCTCACTAAAACAAAACAGCATTTCCGATATATCTTTTTCGTTTCGCAATCCAAACGGAATGCTCCATTATGCGAGGTAATGGCAGGATGTAACAAGCGAGCTAAATTACTCAATAACGGTGGAAAAGCATAAATATATATATATATATATATATATATATATTGCATCTATATATATATATATATATAAACAGACTCTAGCATCGCCTCTAAGTGTTGACTTCTATGTTCATTTTTATATTTACATACGCTCTATCTCTGATATTGAGCACTTTATCCCATAAATATAACACATCTTAAGACTATATTTCCTCATATATATATATATATATATATATATATATATATATATATATATATATATATATATAAAATATATATATATTTTATAGTTGTTCCAACGAGAAAAAATGGCAATATATCAATATATACACACATCAATATATATATATATATATGTGTGTGTGTGTATGTGTGTGTGTCTTTGTTTTGATGTAATAGGGAAAATAGATGAAAGATCAAAAGTTCTTTAGTATTTGTTTTTATTTTTTTTTAAATAGTGCTCGATACAGAAGTAGAGCTTAAATTATAATTATTTAAAAAAAAATATGATTCCATCGCCACACAGAAATTACTGTTTCGAATATTGAAGTGCTAAAGTTTGATTTCAATATTAAACTTAAAATTTAGAGTACAGCTTATTTCTCAAGCAAAGTTTAGAATAACCATATTCTAAACATCGAGAATGACACTGTACTCTAAATTTTAAGTTTAATATTGAAATTAAACTTTAGGACTTGAATCAAGTTTCGAAACGTAATAATTTCTATGTCGCGATGGAATCATATTAAAAAATAATTATAATATATATATATATATATATATATAGTGGCAGCAGATCATTATTCAAACATATTGTTAAATATAACAGACAACGAATGTCTGTTTTATCATGAGCCTTTACAAGTATCGTATAATGGCTTTAGTTTCAAGAGACAAGACAAAAACTGTGCAACATTTGGATATTTTTTTATTATACTATCGAGAATTAAAACCGAACAGTTACGAGAGGAGCAAACGCCATACCAACTGTACCAACGGGCCTCGGTGACAAAGAGGTAACAAATTAGACTCGACATAGCGCCGCTCGATCACATATTCCGTGGTGGAATTCATCCGAGTTTCTCTTTACCCATAGGACTGTGCCTCTACGAGTTACGGCTACTATACCCAAGCCGTTCACTCCTGAGCATTAGAAGCCGGTTCAAGAAAGGATATACAAAGAGAAATAATTAGGAGGATTTGAAATAATCATAATTAAGTAATTCATCGAGTCTAGAAGAAACCTCAACAGAATGCAGAAAGCACTGGACGGCCGCTTCTTCCGATATATATATATATATATATAATACTAAAACTCAAATCTTGATAGTAAATAACAAAATAGATACAGTTTGATTTACTGCCGTTATGTATTTTGAAATAAATGCAAGAAACTAGTATGTTTAATAAAAACATATACTTATTATTTTGAAAAAGACAACACCTGTTTTAAGCTATTACTACAAATTTTCACGATGTGTGTTATCTATGAAATCCAGTGAAACAATAAACCTTCTTTCACCATGTTTAGTATCTATCTATATATATAATACTAAAACACTTGCATATCAACTATGACGTGTGTGAAAAATAATAAACATGCATAATACATTATAACAACATTATTAAATATATAATATATATAAATCAACATATATATATACAATTCACTAAACTACATTATAAAGATTTCATAAACAAATATCTCGGATGTTTGGCAAGCAAATGATAAGTGAAGACGCTAAGTGGGTGTGTCATTGTAAAACCTAATCTGTATGGCTGGAAAATTGTGTCACATGACTTGATGATAAATAAATAAATACACGCTGGTTTGTCACTGTTATACACTTTGGAATAAATCTAAGAAACAATTATGTATAATAAAACATATAATTATTATTTTGAAAAAAATATTCCCATTTCAAAAAACTCAGTGCACAAAAAGGAGGATTCCACATGTTATTTTGATAAATACTAATCTCTCTAAGCAGACAACTGCTGTTTGCTTTTTTGTTTTTTTAGTTTTTCAATGACCTTCATCTTTAGTATCTGTCTATATTTCAGAGATGAGGTATTATGTACACTATTTACATTGTTCGGACTATCATCCTTATCTTTGTTGCTATATTTATCACAACGTTTCGGCTGTTGTACGCTTAGGCCTTCTTCAGGTGGTTGGAATGTCGGACTGAACCCTTTATTTTGCTCGCTGGGGTAGATTGTTCTAGTTCCACGTGCCGTGTTTAATGGATGTCAGTTATCTCCTGTTAATTCCCCTCTCCAAGTTCTCCACCGCCTTAACCAGGTATTAAAGTCACACTCTTTGGGTCCTGTCACTGGATCTAACCAATGCTTTTATCCACTGTGCCATGTGTCCTTGATAACTGATAACTCTCACACACACACACACACACACACACACACACACACGTGCAAATTAATTGAAACAAAACGAATAATTCCATTGTTAATTACTTTTTTCGTATTTTTACCATGAAACATAAATCAGTGCACATGTTAGTACTTCGTATGTCCATTCCACGAAGTTTTTCCTTGTAGATTGACCACAGATTCTCGATTGGATTTAAATCCGAAGAGTTTCCGAGTTAGTCTATAGTACTTTGATTTGCTCACTGGTAAGGCTTGCCAGTGTGTTCGTGGAGCGCTACAATTTTCGTACGCTTCCTTGGAGTAACATCCATCGCAGACAATGGTCGTAGGACAACTAATCGACAGTCGAGACAATAGTGTCAGAGCGTGAAAAAATCACGGATGACGCAATATTTTTCAAAGCCAAACAAATTTCATCATACATCACGAAGATAGATTCATATTACAGCACATCACTGCAAATAAGCTAATCTGAGGCAAAAATAGAAATCGATTACACCCTTTTTACTCTACTGGGTCTAAAACTGACCATATGGAGAAAGAAAGGAAACTAAAGCGGTTTGTACAGGCGTGTACCGGGTGTAACAGGAAAATTGTCCAAATCGTGCAACAGCAAAATGTCAAACGTGAAGCAAATGTAAATTTTCTAAAGAAAAATAAGCATAATTATTGACATTATTCCGATTTAATTAATTTTATTTTATTTTCACAAAATTTGCCAAAGTCTGCGACCGAAAGAATTTATT
Organism: Acanthosepion pharaonis; assembly: GCA_903632075.3. Classification (NCBI taxonomy): domain Eukaryota; kingdom Metazoa; phylum Mollusca; class Cephalopoda; order Sepiida; family Sepiidae; genus Acanthosepion; species Acanthosepion pharaonis. The sequence continues at coordinate 597,446 of CAHIKZ030000615.1, read as the reverse complement.
TACATAAAACAGCTTTTCCTTCATTACGAATTTCTCCAAAATATGTGGAATCACTAGACATGGCATATATTTCTTAATCAGGGAATATACACTACAACCCAAGAGTTTAGGCTACTATAAGGACTTAATAATTAGTAAGCCTCCTTCTTTGTTTTGTTTAATTCTGTCCAAGTTAGGATGATGAAAGTATTTAATCTACTAGTTCATCTCATCTTTTGAAGAGGTGGGTATCTAAAATTTTGTTATAGTGGAACACACCTATTCTATAGTTAATAGACTCTCCCACCTATAATAGGTAGGAGTAGTAAGAATAACGAGGGAGTCGCTCAGTGGTTCGGTCAGTCTGTCGATGCCGGACCACCGTTAGTCGGATACTAAAATATCAGCGACCACCACTAGATTTCTCTGCGTCATTACCTATTATATCAAGTTTCTAACGTTTTGTACGTCGAACCTATTTTAGGACCGACTTAGTGAAATACAAGCCTCCACTGTGAAACCACTCCACAACGAATTTAAAATCCGCCAGCTCTAAGATTACCATTAGCCAGTAAGATTAGGTAAAAAGGGCTGAAATATTAAAGGAACTTTATGCAACAATAGGTTTAATTTCATTGTTATTATTATTGAATATTTGATAAAATGTTTCAGCAAAAGGAAGTTTCTCTAACCTAAAGCAAGCCAGTAAATAGAGTTTTTGAAAAAAGAATGTAAACTTCAATTTTGAAACGAATTCTTCAAAATCCAGATGGTTTTCCCAAACTTTTCGCCTACACTGCGTGTGTCTATATATGCAGAGCGCGATAGATAAATTGTCGTCTAAATACCGCAAAAATGAAAATAATACTGGCATCTGATTTTAACAGATATATTTAACAAAATTACACAAAAATATATTGAAATACTAAAGAGTATATTTATTCAATAAAATCACTTCCAGACGACTTCGGAATCCCTTGCGACTCTTCTGGACAGTCTCCCTTTTTACTTTGGTGAATGCTTCTATAATCCTTGCCTTCACTTCATCTTTGGTGTTACAAAGAGTTTTGTTGGTCTCTCTCTCTCTTAACTGCGCCTCATGCATAATAATCAAAGGGGTTACTGTCTGAGGAGTTAGGTGGACAGATGTAAGGGGGGGTAGTCGCAGAAATTGTCTGACAGCCATGACAGGGTTCTCCTGCTTGTGTATCATGGTGCAGAACTCTGGGCCACTCTTTTGACTAAGGGTATCACAACATTCTCAAGGCACTTCTGGGGTCCTCGATTGCAGACGTCGAAAGTGTTCTCGAAAGAGTTCACAACGCGGCCCGCTCTGTGGGTATGCGTATTAATGCATCGAAGACCAAGGTGCTTTTCTCCCTAGTCCCACCAGAAGCCCAGCGCCCCATCTCGCTGGACGGTGTCAACCTGGAGGTGGTCGAGTCGTTTGTCTACCTAGGATCGGCTGTGGTTGCATCCGGACAAGGAGTGTTTGAGGTGGAACGTCGGATAGGCGCGGCGAGATCTGCTTTCGCCCGTCTCCAGCGCTGCCTGTGGAACCGGAGAGAGATCTCGGCCACCACGAAAGGGCGGATCTTCCAGGCGATCATTCGCTCTATCCTCCTATATGGGTGTGAAACCTGGCCGCTCAGGGTGGTTGACCAGCGCAAACTGGAGGTGTTCGACAACGACTGCCTCCGTCGCATCCTGCACTGCCGACGCGTCGACCGGGTCCCTACCACCGAGCTCCCCCGCCGCCTCGGCCTACGCCCTCTGCCCGCAGTCCTTCTTCAACGGCGTCTGCGATGGTTCGACACGCTGCGCGCCGGTCGAGAGGGGAGCTGATACGGGACGTTCTCCTTCCCACACCGCCGTCCACCTGGCGGAAGCGGATAGGCGGACAGCTGAAGACGTGGGCCTCAACGATCAAGGAGGATCTGGCGTTACTTTCCGGCCCGCATGTGGTCGGCCTCCGCAGCTGGAACCGCGACTGGCTTACCATCTCGTGCGACCTCGCGACAGACCGACGCGCGTGGGCAGCAATGGTCCGTGATGCGGTGCGTCAACAGGAAGAAGCCGGCTCAATCCGCCCAGGGTGAATGCCGCATCAAGACAAGACAAGACAAGACTTGATGTAGGCCTCCGTGTTGAGTCTGTGGCCCTGTAGGAAGATGAATGGAGGCATAACGTCGCTATCACCGTTAATCACTCTAAACACCTTTGTAATCACCTTTAGATTTATCCAAGTATTTCCGAATCTTCTTCACTGTGCTCAAATTGACACCCAAACACTCTGAAATGTTCGTATGGGAATTACCGGAACGAATGCCAAGCAGTACAAATTACTGGCGGAGTGAATTGCGTCATGGTGCTCTTTTTTTCACAGACTGTGCCCAACTAACTCTACTATATTGTAAAGTCGACAAAATCAAAAACAAAGCGCATGCGCGAAATTAAAAATATAAAATGGCAACAATTTACCCATTGCACCTCCGTATATGTATCAGTTTATATTTCGATATTTCACCATATACGCGTGCATATGAGTGACTTTCTGTGTCTATATGCGCCAGCACGCACCGTTTTGTACGTCCGAGGCCGTAATAGATAAATGATTATTTAAAAAGTAAAAGATAAACAAATAAAAGTACTTATCTACTAATAAAAAATCGTGGCTTTTGCTGTTTTTCACTAGATAAAACCGTAACCAAATTTAGATAAAAGCTGTCTCAATATAATGTTCGTTCACTCTCTTTTTTTAGTGTATATATATATATATATATATATATATATATATATATATATATATATATATATATGTATGTATGTATATATGTATGTATCTATGTATGTATGTGCGTGTGTTAACCATTTCATGTCAAACAAGGCAATAACGCCACTAAGATGCAAGGAATTACTGGGAGTGAAAGATAATGAGAAGACCTTAGTGAGGAGAAAGGAAAATAAAATAGGATAACAAGTTTCAGAAAGACAGGAGATGGTGATCAGCGTTGCATTGAAATTTTCGGACGATTGCCGGTGGCGAGGAAGCAAGGACTGAAAGAGAGTTCCAAAAGCGGGAGATACGAGAGAAAAAACTATTAGAATAGAACATACGATTTCATCTCGTTTGGTCATTAGGAAAACAGTGAGACCTAATGGCCAATCTAGTAGTACGCTTAAATTCGTACAGTTGATGCACCAAGGAGAAAAACTCATCAGAACCATTGCCATGAAAATATTTGTAGAAAAGTCAGAGGGAAGCCACGTCACAAAGATGGGTAAATAACTGAGGTCGTGAGTCTAGTATATGGTCGATTACATAAAAGACCCTTCTGTGGATTTTGTCAAGAATCTCGAGATTTATAGGAGCGCTAAACTAGATATGGCAGCAGTACAAAAATATACCGGGTGTAAGGGTAAAATTGTCCAAATGCATAACAGCAAAATTGTCCATTTGTTAGATTAAGATTTGAACTGTTATATCCTAGAAATGATTAAAGATATCTTACTGGAATTCTCCGAGGTTTTTATAACACTATTGGACTCTAATTTGAGTAATAAGAATGTATAATTACTCTCCAAGCTAAACAGAAGAATCGTGATGAAATCGATCATAAACCAAAATATCATGTTCATCATTAATTAATCATAGCTAGGGATGGGAAGCTCATGAATGATTGAAATTAAGTTCAAATATATATATATATATATATATATATATATATATATATTCCCAGGATAATTTTCCAATTTATTGAAAATGATCTTCGCCCTCTCTAACCTTCTAACTTCCCATCCTGGAGTAACAAGTTGTCTCATAAGTTTCACGTATGATTTCATTTTCAAGTATTTTTTTTCACTGCTCTTTAAGACTGTCGTAAGTGAAAATCCTCTCTCAGGTGCCAAATGTCTTATGGATTGAGTTGGATCTTTTCTAATTGATCTCTTTAGCTCTAAGTTGAAATGATAATCCCTCTTCCGGTTGTGACCTTCTCAACCAGTTTTCCTCTCTCCTGTTCTCTTTATAATACTTATGCACCGTTATCTTGATGGTTCTTGAATGGACTTTAAAGATGGAAGCCAGTGTACGAATGTTGGTACCATTACTGAAGGCCTGAATGATCTTTTTTCTCTCACCATTTCTCAGTTGAGAAGATATAGTTGGCCTGACACAAAGCGACGTGGACCGGTTCTCTTTCTAGCTGAATAACTCAATGGGTTTTTCAGTGATTCTTAAGACAAATTTTGTCAAGATGGCTAAATGTCTCATCTGAAAACCTGGAAAAACAAACTCAATTAGCTTAGTGTTTTTTAGATATTAAACAGTTTATGGGATGGACAATTATCGTATGCTGTTAAACAATTTGAACAATTTTGCTATTACACCTGGTGTATATTTGGTCAGTATTAAATCCTGTGTAGCGTGTCTACCACAGCTACACTATCTCTTTACCTATTATATTATAGTTACATCATCCAGATGAATCCATTTAGGTGAAGATAAGATCCCACAGTCTACTGTTGTCTCTAATTTTTGGTAGTTTGATATATATGCAAAACATACATATGCACATATAGACATTAAACATGTTACAAAAAATATGAGTTTAATATTTTCAGAATTTACACGAAAATATTTTTCTACTTTGTCAAACATCTTTCCTCCAAAACTGTTCACAATTTCCTGTCCTTCGTAGCTCTTAAGAAATTTTGTCTTTTTGTTATTTCTCCTAAACCTTGTTCCGTCATCATTGAATATTTTTATCAAGCTCTTGATAATAACGTGCTACTAGGTTGGCATTTAGGTCCCACCCTTTTACTGTATAAATAGTTAAATGTAACCGACAGTTCTACTCCAACAGTTTCTTTTCTCGCACTTCCCGCCTGCGAAACTCCTAGCAAGTTTACATGCTTCCCTGATAACTACAATCTTCAAAAATTTAAATGTAACGTCAATCGTCATCTTCTGTTCGTCTTTTATCCTTTCCTCAATCCCCCTTAAAACCTTTTCTCTCACTTTCACTCTCTGTAACATACGCCCCCCCCTGCGTACTAATGGCATGCCCGCCTGTGTCTCGTCTCGTCTCGTCTCGTCTGGTTTCCGCACGTCTGCACGTTGAGAGCGCCCCTCTCGACTGAGAATAAAACTGGTACTATATAGCTCTCCCAGTCCCTGACCCACGCTGACTATTGGCTAATCGTGCCCAGTATCGTTCATATGCAAATAGTCAGCTCCACCTTCTCTAAGTAGGTCTTCTCTCAACACCCTATTGTGGAAGGGGACACAACTCCTGGTGCTTACAGCGCCACATACAACCAACTCAGAATCTTTTATCGGGTTGACTGTTCATTTTTTTATCCTTTCCTCAGTCCCCCTTATATCCAGTTTTTTCTCTCACTTTCACTCTCTGTAACCCCCGCCCCCCTGCGTACTAGTGGCATTCCGGCTTTGCTTGGGGTGAAATGATTAAAAAATAATTGCACATGCTCGCTAGGTAAGTTATGCGTTGTTTTCCTCTGCCCCTCATTGCCTTTAATCTGCCCCGTGGGTATCAAATTTTACCTTTTTTTATTTTATGAGATTTTATATTTTATAAGACCGGGGATCGCTAAAAATTTAAGTCGTTAAGAGAGGGGTGGTTGCCCAATGATCAGACAGTAGTAATAAAAGTAAAATAAAATAAAAATAAAAATAAAAATAAAATAAAATAAAAATAAAAGTAAAATAAAATAAAAAAAAAAAATAAAATTAAAATAAAAAATAAAAAATAAAATAAAATAAAATAAAATTGAAATAAAATAAAAATAGAATAAAACAAAATAAAATGAAAATAAAATAAAAATAAAACTAAAATAAAATAAAATAAAAATAAAATAAAATGAAAATAAAAAATAAAATAAAATAAAAATAAAATTAAATATAAAATAAAATTAAAATTAAAAATAAAATTAAAAAATAAAAATTAAATTAAATTAAAATAAAATAAAAATAAAAATAAAATAAAATAAAAAATAAAATAAAAATATAAAAACGGCATAATCAAGGAGGTAAAGATTATAAGTGAACGAGCAGTCTCTCGCAGACCACACCCAGTGTACGTAGTCCTTCGCAGACCACACCCAGTACGATTAGTCTCGTATATGTAAAGTTGGTAATATCTTCCACAAATCCTAATAATAAAAACTATATTTTACAAGACCAAAAAATAAAAATAAAAATACATCGACACAGGTCAATACCGCTAACCATTTAAAATAAAGCAATTAGATCAATATATTGATTTGAATAGATCAGGGTGGAAGGTTCCCCAGATAGAATCAGCAGTAAAGTGTCTGTGACCAAGTCGAGCCATTAAATCGTACGAAGCGGCTGTGGTCTGACCTAAGGAATATTCTTTAACCAAATTAAGTGATTTCTTTTCTACGCCCTATCAATCATTTGCATTTTATTTAAAGCCAGAAAATATTTTTAAGTTGTAACAATTTTAAGATACTAATAATTAACAGTTAAAGTTTTACTAATTAATCCATAGCTGGGGGAGAAGAGATGACGCTATAGCCTTCCCAAGGGTATATTGTGCGTAAGTGAATATAACGAACCCAATTGGAATAGGAATTCGGCTCTCGGATTAACAATTATCAGCTATTATGAATTACACCAGCCGCACATCCAAGCTTACAGCACCTCGGACTTCAAAGCGGTCAAATATTTAAGTACTGACCTGGCTCAAGGTTAATTAAATTCAGGCATCGTACAGGAACCGGTGTTTCAACGCTATACGGCCGTAAGTCTTCTTTAAACAAAATACAAGAGAAAAATAAATTACTAGTAAAACTTACTTCGTAAGAAATACTTATATATATATATATATATATATATATATATATATATATATATATGATTAATACAAGTATAACATTTTTCATTAGCTGGTCGATGTTATTCTGCAACATTCGGACTCTGGAGTTTCGTAGACGAACCTTCCAGTAATCGTTCCGTGCACACGTCAAGCGATATCAGCAATACATATATATATATATATATATATATATATATATATATATATATATATATATATGCTGATGGAAAAAGCTTTTTTATGGATTGAGCACTCTGAGTCACTGCCGGGAGCTGATAGCTCAGGGGAAAATTCCGATTGATGCCAAATTGGTTGGGTTTCGATGCTGGCTTGAGGCAGTCGGATGTCTAGCCACACTGATGAGCTGTGATACAGCGTAATAGTCTATCTGTGGATGACTCATATATATATATATATATATATATATATATATATATATATATATATATAACCGAATGGGTAAACACAGGTAGTTATACGAGCGAGCTATCGTATAAAAATACATATAAATACTCTATAGTGTAAGAAAAACAGTGCTCAAGGTTAAGTAATAGAGCTATTTAAAATATATATATATATATATATATATATATATATATATATATATATATATATAAGAAATATACATAATATCTTACATTAATTGCAAAGATACGAGTTTCATGCCGAAGCAATTTCCAAGTGCTGGAATTAATCCGGCGCTTGAAAATTGCTTCGGCATGAAACTCAGAGTTGTGCAATTAAATTAATGTAATATATTATGTATATTTCTAAATATATATTTATATATATATATATGTGTTCGTGTGTGTGTGTGTGTGTGTGTGTGTGTGTGTGTGTGTGTGCATTTTCACACTTCAGACATTAAGTGATCTTAGGTCCAGTGGTGATCTGATAATCCTTTTAAGTGTGAAAGCACCAGACACCATGCAATAATGATTTTTATATCAACACCGTTAATATCTATAAACGCTCTATTCCCAATAATTAATAACTCCCTCCCACCCATAAATACAGTAAAATTTTAAAAATATAATTTCATACAGTGTCCCTAAAATCTGGACACATAGGTAAAAATGAAATTTTCAACAACATTCTATTGAATTGGAAAATTAACAGAAAAAAAATTTATGAGTTCAATCAAGTATGTTGTATCTGTGAATTTCATTCAGTAAACTTTTTCTTTTAGCATACTCCGCAAAAAGAAGTCTTTCTTCTTTTGACAAAACCATCTTTAATGTTGGAGATGAAAAAAAAAATAATTCATAAGATTTCCTATGGGACCAGACTTTAGACACACCCTGTATTATACTATATCGATTTCCGTAACCCATCAAACGCAGTAGAAGTGGTGTTTCTTGAGCAAGATAATCTGACGGTGCCGGGTCCGAACCTCTCCATGTAAGTGAATTTAATGGATCTGACTTGAATTGAACTCGGCTCTCCGATTCGTCAATCCTCAATCCATTACTCCACCGTGCTAAATAATATATATATATATATATATATATATATATATATATATATATATATATATATATATATATATATATATATATATATATATATATATATATATAATCCGTTGGTATAATCCAGGCGAGTCCTATTAACACAACATAGAATTTCAAATATGTTAAATCTAACTCACAAAAGAGCGCTGCATGTTTGTTTTCAGTAAACAGAGCAAATTTTCTTTACAATTGGAATTAAGATATATATATATATAAGTGAACATTGAAGTCAACACTTAGAGGTGAGAGACTGTTTCATGCTAGACGCAATCGTCAGGTCATGCGTCAAGCATGAAACAGCCAGTCGCCTCTAAGTGTTGACTTCAATGTTCACTTTTATATTTACACACGCACTATCTCTGATATTGAGCACTTTATCCCATAAATATAGCACACCTTAAGAGTATATTTATATATATATATATATATATATATATATATATATATATATATATATATATATATAATTCCTAATTAAATATCACACACACATATAAATATATTCATATATATATGTGTGTGTATGTGTGTGTTTGTGTGATGGACTGTGTGTGTGTCTGTGTGTATCTGTATGTGTCTCTGTGTGTGTTTGTCAGTGTGTGTGTGTCTGTGTGTGTTTCGGAACCATTGGATGAGCGATACCCAAGTTCGAATTCCAGCAAGCATATGGTTTGAATCCAGCTCTTCCCCCGACCGACCTATGGTTAAATAGCAGAACAGACTGGACCCTATAGCCTTGGTTGACAACCAATTTATGTGAAGAAAAAATTCAGAATTCAAATCAGCCTGGAAAAGATTAGGCTCCGTCTGACTATCCTGCCCAAGATACACCCCCCTGCTACTACGGATGCAGTACATGTGATGCCGTGATGACCCTGATGGTTTACGAGACTCGTGACATGTATGCGCCTGTGTCTGTATCGTTCAAATAAATTAAACGTAACTGACCTTTGTTAAAATCAATCGTGTGTGATTATGTGCATCCGTAGAATGAAAAATGAAACTATTTCAAATGCAATATGAATTTTCATGATCGCAAAAAAGCTTGCCTCCTTAGTTCAAATTTCAAGTCTCCAGACGGCATATAAAAAAAAATTATTTTTAGTAGCCTACTAATAAAACGCCATCACCCGATTTAGTTTACTTGGAAAATCAACGTTGTCTATTTGGCAAAATATTACTTTATTGCAACTTCTGCTTCATGGAATACTGTGGCTCATACGATAACCACGTGAAACTCGTCATCTGTGCTTTGTGTTCGGCTCTCGTGAGTAAATGGATAGCGGAACAGGGTTTAGGAGAAATAACAAAAAGACGAAAATTTATTTAGAGCTACAAAGGACAGGAAATAGTGGAGAGCCATGATCGCCTACATCCAGAAGAAACATGGGATATAAAGAAGAAAAATGAGCTTCAGTAAATGGATGGCGGATCAGGGTTTAGAAGAAATAACAAAAAGACGAAATTTATTAAGAGTTACAAAGGACAGGAAATAGTGGAGAGCCATGATCGCCTACACCCAGAAGGAACATGGTACATAAAGAAGAAAAATGAGCTTCAGTAAATGGATGGTGGAACAGGGTTTAGAAGAAATAACAAAAAGACGAAATTTATTAAGAGCTACAAAGGACAGGAAATAGTGGAGGGCCATGATCGCCTACATCCAGAAGAAACATGGCACATAAAGAAGAAAAATGAGCTTGAGTAAATGAATGGCGGAACAGGGTTTAGGAGAAATAACAAAAAGACGAAAATTTATTTAGAGCTACAAGGAAGTTGTGGAGGGCCATGAAGAAGAAACTCGCAGTTTCTTCTTTGCCGTGTTTCTTCAGGATCTCGGCGATTATGGCTCTCCACGATTTTTTTGTCTTTTGCAGCTCTTGCTAAATTTTATCTTTTTGGTCTCGAATCAAAAGAAAAAAAACAAGGTTTTTTTACTAAATTTCTTCCTTTAACCTCCAGTGAAAAGAGGTCGTAAAGGTTACGGAGGTCACCATCTGCCAGTAGATGTAGCTCAATGGTAAAAATGCAAATTAAGAGATTTGAGGTCCCTTCAATGGTGCTGACTGAAATTAAATACAATAAAATCATTTTTAAAATGTGCAAAAGAATATAGTTTTTATCTATATTTGTTTCAGTTTAATTATCTAATGCACATTGCATCATTCTTCTTCTTCTTCTTCTTCTTCTTCTTCTTCTTCTGCTTCTATATACCGTCTCCCTTCAAGATGTGGGAAATCATGGCACTCCACAGCTTCCTGTCCATTGTAGCCCTTAGTAAATTTTGCCCTTTTTTATCTGTCCTAATCACAGTTCTAGCAACTATATATACAAGCTCGTTTGTTTTTTTACTATGTGCCGTGTCCTTTCAGGAGGTGGGCAATGATGGCTCTCCACAACCTCCTTTTTTTATAGCCCTTAGTAAATTTTGCCCTTTTGTTATCTCTCCTAATCCTTGTTCTGTCAATCATTTACTCGAGCTCGTTAGGTTGGTTACTTGTTGCTTTCCCCTGTCCTTCTTGCCTTTAATATGTTTTGTGAGTATCAGATTTTCTAAGCCCTCTTTCCTCATTGTGTACCCTAAAAATTTCAAATGCCAGTTTCTGCTGTTAATGACAAGAGCATTTTTCGTTTCCATTTTCTCTAAAACATCGTGGCTCACGTGTTCAGGTCATGGTTTCTCAGTATCCTTCTGTAGTACCACATTTCTGTTGCCTGGACTCTCCATTTCTAATGAGATGGGCCAGTATTCTCTGCCATATAGGACGACTGATAGTACATAGATGTTCAGCACGCTTTTCTTCTTTCCAATGTATCACTGAATTTAAATATGTAAGATGTTCAAGGGGGGCATACACCGTTGTACAAATTAATTGAAACAAAACGAATAATACCGTTATTATTTACTTTTTTTCGTATTTTCCCAATGAAACATGACCCATTGCTCATGTTAGTACTCCGTATGTCCATTCCACGAAGTCTTTCCTTGCAGATTGACCACAGATTCTCGACTGGATTTAAATCAGGAGAGTTTTCAATCCAGTCGATAGTACCTTGATATGCTCACTGGTAAGGCTTGCCATTGTGTTCGTGAAGCGCTACAATTTTCGCACGCTTCCTTGAAGTAAAGTCCATCGCAGGCAATGGCCGTAGGACAACTAATCAACAGTCGAGAAAATAGTGTCTGGGCCTGATGAAAATCTGATGCAATCACGGATGACGCAATATTTTTCAAAGCCAAACAAATTTCATCATACACCCCGAAAATAGATTCATATTACTGCACACTACTGCAAATGACCTAATCTGAGGGAAAATAGAATTCGATTACACACTGTCACTCACACAGTACAGTTTCGCTGTATCACAGCTCCTCAGTGCGACTAGACATCCGAATGCTTCAAGCCAGGAGTGAACCCCGACCGATTTGGTGTCAGTCAGAGTTTCTAACACTAAGTTATCATCATTCAGCAGAAAGAAACAGCTAATTCTAGTGTATTGTTTTTTACGAATGTAAACAAACGCCAATCGGTCAAAGGGCTCCAATTCATTTTACTGAAGAGGTTTGCATTAGCACAGGTGGCTGTTATTTATAGAATCAGCTTATCTCTCAACAGTACTCAATTGAAATATATATATTTAGGATATATATATATATATATATATATATATATATATATATATATATATATAAAGAAAGAACAGTAAGATATATAATCCGGTGTTCTTATAGATATTTTTATTTTTACAAAATAGTGCTCAATGTAAATTTACAGAGAATTAATATTCGCTTGAGGATGAAATGGAACTAATGCTTTTAATTTAATTGCAAAATTAAATTCGGGGCTTTTAGCTTCTATTTTTGAAACATGGTTAGAACTGTGTAGCGGGAAAAAAGTCATATTTTAAATCAATTAATTTATAATATATATATATATATATATATATATATACTGGGTGTAACAGGAAAATTGTCCAAATCTATCTCATCTACCTATCTATCTATCTAAGTCACTAGTGGGTCTAACACTGACCGTATGGTGAAAGAAAGGAAACTAAAGCGATTGTTTCAATTAATTTGCACAAGGTGGACATACTTTTGAAAGATCAATGCTATATATCCATCTGTAGTATATAATTCAAGCCAGAAAATATCAGTGGGCTGAATCAAATCTAACATCCGTCAGAAACCTTTGATGTCATAAGAGTTGAATATACACTGACCCCAATGTGCACTGAGTTCCCCGCTAAGTGACATCAAAGTAAGCTTTGTATTTAGTGCCACAACAGAAAGGGAAAAGAGCTAGTCGTTTCAGCGGGTTAACTTAGAAGGTAACCCCATCCACGAAACGACGCCTCCTTTCAAAAGTTCCAAGTAAAATAGTAAACTGAATTTTGCATCATAGTAAGAATTCTGGAAAAATTTTCGCTTCAAAGAAATTGAACACAGAGATGACGTCACAAAATGTTGCTGAGATTAAAGTTTTTTCACCCAATATATCAACAACTATAAGTGAAAGTTGTAATCGAGTATGTCTGTAATATATATATATATATATATATATATATATATATATATATATATATATATATTTCAAAAATTATAACATAAAAATATCAAGTGATGGTGTCGACTCTAGAATAAAAAGTTTTAAAACTCTTTATTCTACATTCAACACCATCACTTCATAAGACACCAGAAGAGTTTAAACAAAATGGCTATTTTTGTAGTGATTTTATAACATATTTATGTTATAAGTTTTTAATAAATTATATTTGCTCTACTCTGTATTGAGCACTCTTTTAAGAATAGTATTTTTGGTTATTGGAATTTATTCTGTATACACCAATCCTATACTTATATATATATATATATATATGCGCGTGGCCGAGAGGTTAGAACGTTCGCTTTCTGACCAGGAGACCCGGCTAGGCGACTTCCTGGTGTTATCGATATGCGACACCTTTGGACAGGGCCTAAAAACCATACCACAGATTGACACAAGCCTTGTGAGTGAAATTGGGTAGACTGCTAGCACGAAGCCACAAGTCATCGTGGCCGAGGTCTTGAGCGTGCTGGTCTTGTTCAATCTATTGATCACGCTAGATAACACGCTCTCTCCTAAAAACTGTAACTAAGGTCTGCTCAGCATAGTTGCAGTATAAACCAGAGGTAGGCTCTGTGGGTGTTGACCAAACACAAATGTGCCTGAGCGAGCGCTTGCAATAGGGATTAGCTAGAGCTCTAGTAGACGTGTATGCTCGAATACGAGTGGCCAGCTATTATATATATATATATATATATATATATATGAAGAAAAATACAGAAAAAACAAACAAAAATTTTAACATGCAATTATGCTGTATTAATGTTAATATAAAGTCGACGTCGGACGTTTCGGTCTATTTTAGACCATCTTCAGGACATTTTCATTTAAGCACAATTAACATTAGAACATATAAAAATTCAACACGAAAAGACGATGGACATAAGAGCACAACTAATCCAAACAGATAACTGAAATTTTTATATAAGATCAGCGTTCCATTTAAATATGATCACGTTGTCGTCACGTGGGCGATGTTGTGAAAACGTATTCGAAGATGATTTCCAAATATTAAAATATTAAAAAAATATATTAATTATGTTTAAATGAAAATGTCCATGAAGATGGTCTTAAATAGACCGAAACGTCCGACGTCGACTTTATATTAACATTAATACATCATAATTGCATGTAAAATTTTTGTTTGTTTTTTTCTGTATTTTTCTTCATACTGTCGGATCTATATCCATATATTTGCTCATATATATATATATATGAGGCAAATAAAGGGACGCACCCATAGAAAGTCGATTTTTTTTTTACCAAGACAAGTGAGTAAAAAATTCATTTATTAATACTGGGTATTAATACAAGTGTACAAATGTACATTATACAAGTGAAAAAATGATTTACTATTCAAAAACACACAAAATGTTTGATGGACAAACAGCTATTCTCTTATAATAAATATTTTTTGGAAGTTATAACATAATTTTTGGGTGTGTCTTGGGTTGGGACTTGAATTAATTTCTGTCTTGGAAACCTACAAAAATATACGAGTCAAAAAAAATGGATGCACTCACAGAAAGTAGATTTTTGTATTTTTATCAAGACAAGTGAGTAAAAAATTCATTTAATCCAGGGTATTAATGCAAGTATACATATGCACATTGTACAAGTCAAAAATTTACTTAGTAACGACAACGATCTTAAGCATAATTCCTTGAAGAATAAACGTTATCTAGAGAGGAAGAGCGACTAGGTTAAATTGCAACTCTTCCTGTGGCCTAGTCACAGTCCTGACCTTTAACCCAATTGAAAACATTTGGAAGAAAATTAAAAGCTTGTCCGTAATAGGAAACTTAACACAGAAGATTAGCTTCTTCGCGAATTAAAAGAATTATGGTGAAATCCAGCAAAGGACGTTGACTTGCTAAAGAATTTAGTCTAAAGCAAAAGGTTACCCCCAAAATACTAAATCATTTTTTGACTTGTATAATGTACATATGTACACCTGTATTAATACACCTGTATTAATAAACGAATTCTATCACTCACTTGTCTTGGTAAAAATATATAAATCGACTTTCTATGGATGCGTCCATGTTTTTTTGCCTCGTACTGTATAAATATTTACTTTATTATTTAAGCATTCAATCTATCTATTATTTGGAATGTTCAAATCTATCTCTAACGGACTCTAAATGTATCTATCACAGCCTGTTCAAATCTATCTCTAACGGACTCTAAATGTATCTAACGGAAATCTATCTCTAACGGACTCTAAATGTATCTATCACAGCCTGTTCAAATCTATCTCTAACGGACTCTAAATGTATCTATCACAGCCTGTTCAAATCTATCCCTAACGGACTCTAAATGTATCTATCACAGCCTGTTCAAATCTATCTCTAACGGACTCTAAATGTATCTATCACAGCCTGTTCAAATCTATCTATCTAAAATAAAAAATGATTTAGGAACGATAACGATCCTAAGCTTAATTCCTTAATGGATAAACGTTATCTAGAGGAAACGCGACGAGGGTAAATTGAAACGCTTCCAGTGGCCTAGTCAGAATCCTGACCATAACCCGATTGAAAACCTTTGGGCGATAATGGACAAGCGTGCCCGTAATAGGAAAGTTAACACAGAAGATGAGCTTTTTCGCCAATTAAAAGAATGCTGTAGAAATCTGACTTACTAAGAAATTTAGTCTATCGCAAACCACAAAGAATAAAGGCCGTTATTAAAGCAACAGTTTCCCAACAAAATACTAAATCATTTTTAATTTGTATAATGTACACATGTACACCTGTATTAATAAATGAATTCTATTACTCATTTGTCTTGGTAAAAATACAGAAAAAACGATTTTCTATTGTGTTTTGTCTCTGGGTTTGTTATTTTTGCCTCATGTTTTGAATGGTTTAGTGACAATAACGATCCTAGGCATAATCCCTTAAAGAATAAACGTCATCTAGAGAGGAAGCTCATTGAGGGTAAATTGCAACTCTTCCTGTGGCCTAGTCACAGTCCTGACCTTAACCCAATTGAAAACCTTTGGGCGATAATGGACAAGCGTGTCCGTAATAGGAAAATTAACGTAGAACATGTGCTTTTTCGAGAATTAAAAGAATGCTGTAGAAATCTGGCAATGGGTGTTGACTTGCTAAAGAATTTAGTCTATAGCATGCCATGAAGAATTAAGGCCATTATTAAAGCAAAAGATTACCCAACACAATACTAAATCATTCTGTTTACGATGTAATCTTGTGATATTTTAATAGTAGTAGTAGTAGGGTTTATTTTGTGCTTAATTTTTTCCCAACTACATCATCGATAAACAAATAAAATTATTCTAACAAAAATACATGATACCAGTAATAAAAATATCATACAACAAAACATCAATGTATTTTACTGCAACCAGATGCACAATAATTAAAATCAAGGCGAATTCGCTATACATCAAATCAATAAACATCATATTTCTGCTGAAAAAAAACCAAAATATATTACAAAAAATCGAAAACTACAAACTTCGTCGTCACTAATCAAAATGACCTTATCAAATCTAAACTAGCAATGACCAAAATGGTGTACCAATTTCACTGCCCAGTACAAGACTGTGGTTTTTGTCATAAATCAATTACCGTTATCGGTTATACCACCACCTCCTTAAGTAGACACCTTAACTGAACAAGGTATTTAACCACCCACAATTTACAACAACACATAAAGAAGATTCTGGTTGATAACACTAGCATCCTATATAGGTCCTGTTATCGAAAACCTCTGGCTGTGCGAGGGCCCTTTACATAAAACATCTGGCACCCAGTATAAATCTATATCTCTATTCAGTAGCAGAATGGTGTGTTGAAGGGTTTGTTTTTTTAACTAGAAAACGTCAACTCGAATTCCAGCCACACTCAACTCACGAAGATCGGAATAAAAGCTACTATTATTCAAACATCACAAAACTATATTCTTATACATACAAACATGAAAAAAATATTAACACTTAAAAACAAACCAACTTGGAAATGGCTAAACAAGTGGCCGAAAGCGCTTGGGACAATAGACAATACAGACAATATTTACATTCCTTTGCTCCCAACAAATTGAAAAATGTAAGAATGTTGGAAAAAACTAAATAAAAAATTAATCAAATTTTCCTTATCTGTCACATTCAACGAAACATATATATTCAGCTGCTGCCAAACACGCTGTAACATGTCTTGGGTGACATTCCTTCAGCGTTTCAGTTATCCTCTGCTTAAGTTCCTCTAGGTTTGTAGGAAGAGCTGTCTTTTCACATAGCCCTATAGAAAATATCACAAAGGGTCAAGTCAGGTGAACGTGATGGCCATTTCAACAGCACATTGTTATTATCATTGGCACGCCCTATCCATATTCTTCGTTGTTTCGCATTAAGTGCACACTGAGGCGCAGGAGAATGTTACACAAGACATGCTACAGCGTGTTTGTCAGGAGCTGGACTATCGAGTTGACGGGTGTCGTGTCACAGGGGGTCCATGTTGAACATTTGTAGAGCTTTGTGAAATCTTACTTATTATAAAACGCAGATTGTGTGTTTGTGTGTGTGTCTGTACGTTTATATATTGGATCGGATTTCCTACATTTTTTCAACCGATTTCAACAAAACTTCACAGGACTACGTAAAATTACCTTGCGGTGGTTCTGACAGCGCCAGAAATTGAAAAACACAATTGTTTTTGCACGAAATCAATTTAAAAACACGATTAAGAGGCATCGCGAGAATGAAAGAGGGACAACTCAGATCGAGTTATAATTATTATAAAACCCAGGTTGTTTGTGTGTGTGTGTGTGTGTGTGTGTGTATGTGTTCGTTTATATATGGGATCGGATTTCCTACATTTTTCAACCGATTTCAACAAAACTTCACTTTTTTTGGCAGGTAGTGTTTCTTATTGTCTTGCACACTTTTTTCTTTATTTTTACATTCAGAATGCTTTTAAAATTCTATTTACAAGACAAATGTTTATAATAAAATTCTATTCAATCGGTAGACTCATAACGATTGAAAACAATGTTTTTCTTTAAGTTTGGGTTCGACCAATTCGTTAAAAAAAAAAACTAATTAAGACATGCGTGTCCGTCAACAATAATCATTGTCAATTTTATTTTTCAGTCTTTATGAAGGTCGATACTTGATCTATCTCTTACTGTTACATCCCCGGTAACGCCGAGCCCTACTGTTAGTCAGATATAAAATCTATATCCCTTTGAATATGTTGTTCGAATTTTTTTTTATCACTTTTTATTATTCAACACTAGCAGTAGAGCCCGGCGTTGCCCAGGGATGTAACAGTAAGAGATAGATCAAGTATCGACCATCATAAAGACTGAAAAATAAAATTGACAAAGATTATTGTTTAAGGTTGACGGACACGCATGTCTTAATTAGTTTTTTTTTTTCTTTTTTTGTTTTTTTACGAATTGGTCAAACCCAAACTTCAATCGTTATGAGGCTTTCCCTGACGATCCGCTTAGGTGATAACTCAAAGGGTTTTTCAGTGATTCTTACGACAAATGGTGTTAAAATGGTTAAACGTCTTACCTAAAAACCTGGGAAAAAGAAACTCAAAATATATATATATATATATATATATATATATATATATATATATATATATATATATATATATATATATCAGCATTCCCTGACGATCCGCTTAGGTCAAACCTTGATAGGTTTGTCTGGCTCTCTAGGTTTAACTAGGTCTGCTCTACTCATTGTATTGAGCACTTTTGGTTATTTAGTTATTTTGGGTACTCGCATCGGTTTTTTTTTTCTTTGGGCCTTGAAATCATATGCTGGACGATTATTTTCGGTTAACGTACATGTTCTTGGTTCTTTCGTTTTTTTATACCTTTTTTCCCCTTTGGTATTGGCTTGCTTATTCGCAAATCAATACAACGAAGGTTTT
The DNA here is from genome assembly GCA_903632075.3 of Acanthosepion pharaonis. NCBI lineage: Eukaryota > Metazoa > Mollusca > Cephalopoda > Sepiida > Sepiidae > Acanthosepion > Acanthosepion pharaonis. Next base: position 578,568 of record CAHIKZ030000615.1, on the reverse strand, counting down.
CCGAGCGAGTAGTTTCTTTATAAGATTTCTTTAATATAGATATATATATATATATATATATATATATATATATATATATATATATATACTGGATGCACACAGTGAGTGCAAATATAGGACCCCAAATATAGAAAACGGCCGTCCAGTGCTTTCTGCATTCTATTGAAGTTTCTTCTAGACTCAATGAATTACTTAATTCTAATTATCTCAAACCATCCTAATAATTTCTATCACTTGTATATCCTTGCTTGAACCGGCTTCTAATGCTCTGGATGGAGCGGCTTGGGTATAGTCGTCGTGCCTCGTGGGGGCACAGTAACTATGGGTAAGGGAAATTCGGATGAGTTCCACCAAGGAATATGTGATCAAGCTGGGCTATATCGAGTCTAATTCGTTATCTTTTCGTCACCGAGGCCCGTTGGTGCAGTTGGTATGACGTTTGCCTGATAACCTAACTGTCAGGGTTTCAATTCTCGGTAGTGGATGCGTACTGCTGATGAGAAAGAAATGAAAATGACGAAACGGCTGTCCAGTGCTTTCTGCATTCTTCTAGACTCGCTGAATTACTTAATTATCTCAAATCCTACTAATAAATTATCTCTGTATATCCTTTCTTGAACCGCATACACATATATATATATATATATATATATATATATATATATATATATATTCCTGCTTGTTGGAAATCCTCATCTGCTGTTCCAAACTTTAATGAAAAGATGAAAAATAAGTTGAATAATAAGTAGAAAGAAAATGAAGAAAATGCATAGAAAGAAAGAAAGAAGCACATGTAGAAAGAAAAAAGAAAAAGGTAGAAAAAATTAAATTAGAAAAAAACAAAGAAGTTAAATAAAAAAAATGAAAGCAAAGAGAATGCGTAGAAAAAAGAAAGTAAGAAAGAAATGATATTTTAAAAAATACGAAAAATATTACAAAAAAGAAAGAAAAATAAATAAAATAGAAAGGATGAAAGGAAAGAATGAAAAAAATACTCAGATAGAAAATAACGAAAAAGAAAGGAAGAAAAATGCGTACAAAGAAAGAAAAGAAAATTTGAAAAAATGCTTAGAAATAAAGAAATTAGAAAAAAAAAACAAGTTGGAAAAAAAGAATGAATGCAAAAAATGCTTAGAATGAAAAAAATGAAAATGAAGAAAATGCATTGAAAGAAAGAAAGAAAGAAAGAAAGAAAATTACACAGGGTTGAGATATAAAAGAAACAAAGAAAGAATAGAAAAGAAGGAATAAATGAAAACAATAACAAATAAGTAAGGACACTACTGAAAGAAAGAAAGAAAGAATGAACACAGAATAACAAATAAGTAAGGACATTATAGAAAAAAAGAAAGAAAGAAAAAATGAATGAATGAATGTACACAGAATAACAAATAAGTAAGGACATTATAGAAAGAAAGAAAGAAAGAAAGGAAATACGTAGAAAGAAAAAGAAAATATGGAAAAAGAATGAAAAGTACTTAGATGGAAATAAAAAGAAAGAAAATTCGTAGAAATAAGGAAAAATCTGTAAAAAGAAAGAAAGAAAGAAAATACGTAGAAATAAAGAAAAATTTGTAAAAAGAAAGAAAGAAAGAAAATTCGTAGAAATAAAGAAAAATTTATAAAAGAAAGAAAGAAAAAGAAAATAAGAAATAAAAAAAAATTTGTAAAAAGAAAGAAAGAAAATACGTAGAAATAAAGAAAAATTTGTAAAAAGAAAGAAAGAAAGAAAATACGTAGAAATAAAGAAAAATTTGTAAAAAGAAAGAAAGAAAGAAAATACGTAGAAATAAAGAAAAATCTGTAAAAAGAAAGAAAGAAAAATTTGTAAAAAAGAAAGAAAGAAAGAAAATAAAAAAAAGAAAAATTTGGAAAGAAAGAAAGAAAATACGTAGAAATAAAGAAAAATTTGTAAAAAGAAAGAAAGAAAGAAAATACGTAGAAATAAAGAAAAATTTGTAAAAAGAAAGAAAGAAAGAAAATACGTAGAAATAAAGAAAAATTTGTAAAAAGAAAGAAAGAAAGAAAATACGTAGAAATAAAGAAAAATTTGTAAAAAGAAAGAAAGAAAATAGGTAAAAATAAAGAAAAATCCGTAAAAAGAAAGAAAGAAAGAAAGAAAGAAAATTAATGAAAAACAAAGACGGATTGACAGAGAATAAGAGAGAGGGGGAGGTTACAGACGGATGTAGAAAGTGGGGTAGAGAGAGATGTCCAGTGTTGTATTGATGGGTATCAATATCAAGGAATGACATATTTTACAAGGATGTGAAAATCTAATGTTATTAGGTCATCAGGTGTATCAGCTTTTTCCAAGGTCGCAGTGCCCTCGTCTCGATCATGTCGTGGGTGGAAACACTTTTTGCGCTTTCATCAGATTCTCATTCATGGCACCACAGTTACTACCATTATTATTATTTTTATTTATTTATTTATTTATTGGTTCCCCAAGAACTAACATCCTTAACTCATATTATCTGAAAGACTTGCTTAAGCCCAGAATGCCTGATCGATGTTCCAATCAAAAATGATCGATCTGTTTCGTTAAAACAAACATCAATACGAACCATCGCACAACACCCACGCATCATCAAATATTTATATAAAAAGCATGGATGACCTTGCGATTTTCCCGGCAGACTGATCGCCTTGAAAACGGGGTATATTTAATCGAAACCTAATTGAAATTAAAATGTATATTTAACAAACGTTTCTTGAATTAATAAAACGAAACGTTTTTAATACATATAGCTGCTATACCATCCTACCTATTCAGAGGTTTAGAAATTACGTTGTAGATATTTGCATAGACTGACCGCAGTAAATAATGAGATATTAAGTAATTATTTCTCTTAGTAGCTTGTTAGAGGTTAAAAGGTTTTTTTCTTTATGCACCGTGTCTCGTCAGGACGTAAACGAGCATGTCTCTCCACAACTTCCTGTCCTTTATAGCTCTTAATAAAAATTGTCTTTTTATTATTTCTCCAAAACCCTGTTCCACCATCCATTTGCTGAAGCCCTGTTTCCTCTTGTCCCTCTTGCTTTCAATCTGTTCTGTGAGTGTCAGATTTTCTAAGCCTTCTTTCCTCATTATGTGGTCCTGGGTATGACGATAACCTACATCCGGCAGAAAGGCCTCTGATCGGCAGGTTTTTAGGGGTATGGAACCACCTCTTAATTGCTGTTGTTCCCAGGTCCACCCTGACTCGGGGTGGTAGAACCTGTTAGGGTCCCAGCTATGGGCCAATAGTGAACCCCGCAAACTGGAGGCAAAACACTATGAAAGTATAAAAATACATTTTTATAGTAAAATGACCAGTAGCACTTATTTATATTAGAATGACCAAAAATACATTTTATAGCAAAATGACCAAAAATACATTTTATAGCAAAAGTTTGTGCCTGATGAGTTGGTAAAAACAACAAAACTTAAGTCGCACACCAGACGTAGATATATGTATATATATTTTGAAGAATAAAAAATATTAAAAAATTAAAATCTTCAGACACACTGGGTTTTTTATTAATATTCCTTCGTTTTTATTATTATTTCATTTAAATTCCTCGA
>CAHIKZ030000615.1:467500-570000 GCA_903632075.3 Acanthosepion pharaonis | reverse complement strand
TATATATATATATATATATATATATATATATATATATGTGTGTGTGTGTGTGTGTGTGTGTGTGTGTGTGTGTGTGTATAAAATATATGGATATAGATCCGACAGTATGAAAAAAATATACGGAAAAACAAACAAAAAGCCTTATATACAATTATGCTGTTTTAATGTTAATATAATGTCAACGTCGGACATTTCGGTCTAATAAACCATCATCAGGACATATTCATAAAATATAATTAACATTATCAATTCAACATGACAAAGACGATTTTATGAATATGTCCTGAAGATGCTTTATTAGACCGAAACGTCCGACGTTGACATTATATTAACATTAAAACAGCATAATTGCATATAAGGATTTTTTTTTTTTTTTTCCGTATATTTTTATATATATATATATATATATATATATATACATGGGTTTGACTGAAAGTTCAAAGGCTGACCAAGATACTCTCATAGAATGCAACCAAATCAGCACTGACATCACAGACAATATCTTTCTTCCTTTCATTGGCAGTGCATTTGCATTATTCATATAATTACCAATTCTAACGGTAATGCTTGTATTAATTCCGGACCAATGGCAACTCCTTTCTTGCTGATTCCCAAAGCATTTCAGCAAGATCATTTGCAATGCATTTATATTACACATCTAATAGCTCCGTTCTTACAATAATGCTTGGCTTCATTCCTGGCCAATGACAATCCCTTTATTCCTGATTTTCTTTAGAAAAATATAGATATAATACCATCTTTATTCCGTCAGCAATGATTGATTAGACAACTAATAGCCATATTCTCCCAGAAATGCTTGCATTCATTCCTAACCACTGACAATTCCTTCTCTTGACGATTTTGAGTGCATTGCTATATTAAAATTAGTAGCAATGCTTTTATATTTGACATAAAATGACTAGTCCTCGGTATGACGATAAACTATATCTGGCAGCAAGGCCAATGATCGGGAGAGTGGAGATTTTCAGGAGCGTGGAACATCTTAACTATTAGGGCCCCAGCTATGGAAAATAGTGAACCTCCAAACACTATGAAAGTGTAAAAAATACCAGCAACACATTATTATATAAAATAAAAAAATTCCCAAAACGATATATATATACAGTGTAACCCGGATATAAGAGACCCGGATATAAGAGAAACCCGGATATAAGAGAGATTTTTTCTGGTCCCAAATTAGAGCCTGTGTTAATGTATATAAATTAGCCAAACCCGGATATAAGAGAAACCCGGATATAAGAGACTTCTTCTCCGGTCCCGACAACTCTCTTATATCCGGGTTACACTGTATATCTATAGCAGAATTACTAACAATAAATTTTATAGCAAAATGAACAACAATAGATTTTATCTCTAGTTGAAACCATAAAATTGTGTTTAAAATATTTAGATTTAAATAACCCATAGAGGTTGATATGCCACTAAACAAAATCAAACTTCTTCTGACCTGTATTATTTTGTATTTTTTTTTTTTTTTTTTTTGTAAATAGTAATTCTACCTGATTGATTGTTTACAAACCATTCCCTACCACAGCATGGTCCTCATTGTGTGCTCTGGTAGTGATAGGGTCCAAGTGAATAGATCATCATGGTGTTGTGCAAGATGTTTGCCAAAACATTGCACCTGAGTCTATCAGCATCCCCACAGTACAGTTTTTTTTCTCATGTCACCCCATGCAAGGCGAAAATGCCACAAAGAAGCAGGAGGGCTACAGGGAGTGAAAGAGAATGAGAAGACTTTAGCGAGGAGAAGGTGACATGTCAAATCTGTCGGATTTGCTACTTAGGCATGGCTAAATAGTTGTGTCATCTACATAAATGCCTAATTGAGAACTCGTTCTGATGGTAGCCCTGGGTATGACGATAAACTACATCCGGCAGCAAGACCTATGATCGGGAGACTGGAGGTTTTCAGGGTCGCTGAACCACCTTTTAACATGATGTTATTCCCAGTCACCCTGGCCCGAGATGATAGCACCTGTTAAGATCCTATCTATGGGAAAATAGTGACCCACCCAAAACACTATGGAAGTATAAATATATATATTTTTATATTAAAAATACCAGCAATACATTTTTTATATAAACAAATTACGAACGATACATGTTTATAGTTGAATTACCAATTATACATTTTCAAAGCAGAATTACTAAAGATAAATTTTATAACAAAATGACCAACAATACATTTTATCTGTAGTTGAAGCCATAAAACTATGTTCAAAATATTTAGATTCCGGCATTAAATAGCTCATTGAGGTGGTGATATGCCACTAAACAAAATCAACCAACAAACTAAATCCACCCCATTATTTTAGTAAATGCATCCGTGTCATCTATAAAAAACACAAGCATAAGTTTTTCTGTGTTTTTCTGTGTTGCCATTATGTTCTTTTCGACAGCATCTTACTTATTATAAAACGCTGATTGTGTGTGTGTGTGTGTGTGTGTGTCTGTACGTTTATATATTGGATCGGATTTCCTACATTTTTCAACCGATTTCAACAAAACTTCACAGGACTACGTAAAATTACCTTGCGGTGGTTCTGACAGCGCCAAAAATTGGAAAAACACAATTGTTTTTGCGCGAAATCAATTTGAAAACAAGATTAAGAGGCATCGCGAGAATGAAAGGGGGACAACTCATATCGAGTTATAATTATTATAAAACTCAGGTTGTGTGTGTGTGTGTGTGTGTGTGTTCGTTTATATATGGGATCGGATTTTTCAACCGATTTTTCACTTTTTTTTTTTTTTGGCAGGTAGTGTTTCTTATTGTCTTGCACACTTTTTTTTTTCGTCTGTAGGTATGCAAAAGCACTATTCTAACAATAGTTGCATTCATTCCTGGCTACTGATAATTCAGTTCCTCTTTCTTTTTTCAATGGATTTCTATTTTTACAAAGAATTCATTCATTTAGATTAGGCGTATAATAACCCTGTAGTCTCGAAAACATTATCATAAATGGAATATTTGGGCACATCGGCGTGGTATAATATTTGCATTGTCTCGCGTGATCAATTACGACTGAAAAGTGAGTTCTCACAGGGGTGCATCATGACATTACGTAATTTGGTTACCTCGGTTGGTGTCTACTACTTTACGCCTGAGTAATTCGCAGATACAACTATAGTATGTCACGAACACTCGTTGAACAATACTGGTGTCAGACGCTACTACTTTGAATAGCAACTCGTAACGCCGTTGAACAATAGTGTCAGACTTCCTCGATAATATAATACTCGCTCGTATAGTGATCAGAATAGAGAAATAGTATAGTGAATAGTGTAGAGAATAGAGGTCCGTATAGTAATAGAGGATAGAGTAGAAATGACGATCCGAATAGTAATAGAGGATAGAGTAGAAATGACAATCCGAATAGTAATAGTCGATAGACTAGGAATATAGCGATCAATTAGATGTCAGCTACTTCCTACATATATGTTTTTTACTCTATGGTCACGTGGTCTACTTAATTCAATAATGTGGTCGCCTGTCAACAGCGACACTTTATTCCTGTATAACAAAGCTACACTTGAAAAGTTACCATGAATGGAATATTCGCATATTGGAACCAGATCGTGTAAATGTTTGTTGTAAACAACATTTCGAATATTATATTAAATAATGAACGAGGAATATCAGAAACTAAAACGAACTATACTTTAAAGATTTTGTTGTTATTTGCCGAAATTAATTAGATTTCTTCTTCGTAACTCAATAATGCTTCATCTAATGAACTGTCTGACTACTTTTCTGGTTCGTATGGCTTCCACTAATCTTCAGATATTCGTTTTTAACAACAAAAAAAACATTTCGGTTTCAGTATGATGTTTTACCTCTTTGTAGTGATGACATCTAATGAGAATCCATCATTAAAAAAATGAACAATGTAAAATTAATAAATTCTAAATATTTTAATGTCAATGGGAATATATTAGACGTTTTTCCACTGTTGACCTTCAGTCTGATGTTAACTGGGGCAAGTAATGGCTTGTTAATGTTAACGCCTCCAAAATAAAACTTATCCCTATTAATCAAACATTTGAGAGGCTCCTTTCTACCTTCCGTCATCATGGCTGATGCTAACTTCCAAGAAAGTGACTCGTTGCTCCTTATCGAGCTCTCATTCTCGGCTGACATCAAGTGGAAAGATCATATTGAATCAATTGCTATGTCTGATGCTAAAAAGTTGATTCATTGCGCCGTGATAGACATTTTCTTTTCTAAACAGAAACTATCTTACATATTCATAAGTCTACCATTCGTCCATGCTTTGAATATCGCTGCTACCTATAGTCCGGTGCTTCTGCTGTATATCTAGAGATTCTAGAGAAAATCCAAACAAGAATCAGCAATATTATTGGTCCTGACCTGGCGTCTCGGCTTCAGTCAGATTCCCACCGTTGTAATGTAGCTTCCCTGTGCTTTTTGTATAAAGAGTAATTTGTTAATTTTAACGCATCCAAAACGAAACTTCTGTATAGTAATCATCTGAGAGACTCCTTTTTTGCCTCCCGCTAACATGGCTGATGCTAACCACCAGGAAATAAACTCGTTGCGCCTTCTCGTGGTAACATTCACGGATAACATGAAATGGAAAGATTATATTGAATCAATTGCTAATTTTGTTGGTGCTAAGAAAGTTAGTTCACTCTGACGTGTTAAACGATTTTTCTCTCCAGAATCTTAGATATTTATAAGTTTACAGAGTTTTGAATATTGCTTTTATATATGCTCCTGATATATATTTAGAGATTCTTGATATAATCCAAAGATGAATCAGTAATATTATTGGTCCTGACCTGGCATCTCGGCTTCAGTCAATTTCCCACAGCTGAAACGTTGCTTCCCTGTGGCTTTTCTATAAATCTATCGAGCAGCATTTAAGCTAGCTCCTGGGGAGGGCTCTTAATTGGAAGTTCGGTTTTTTCAGGAGTTTGAGAGTCTCTGAGACTTGGCATATTCTCGACATTGGAATCTCTCCTGGCTACCCATTGATCTGGGTTTTCATTTCCACAGGACTTTCTTTTACTATAAAAATGGGCGTTGGGAATTGACTAAATCCTCGATCAATGCCAGCAGAAAGCGTGAAGCGTGGAACCGTGAAAAGAAACGTTCAAAAGCCTTTGAGTAGTAACGTCATAATCATCTCGAAAAATAATCATCCCCCAAAATCATAATCACCCCCAATAATCATAATCATAATCATCCCCCAAAATCATAATCACCCCCCAATAATCATAATCATAATCATCCCCAAAATCATAATCATCCCCAATAATCATAATCATAATCATCCCCAAAATCATAATCACCCCAATAATCATAATCATCCCCAAAATCATAATCACCCCCAATAATCATAATCATAATCATCCCCAAAATCATAATCACCCCAATAATCATAATCATCCCCAAAATCATAATCACCCCCAATAATCATAATCATCCCCCAAAATCATAATCACCCCAATAATCATAATCATAATCATCCCCCAAAATCATAATCGTCCCCAATAATCATAATCACCCCAATAATCATAATCATAATCATCTCCCAAAATCATAATCACCCCCCAAAATCATAAACATCCCCCAAAATCATAATCATCCCCAAAATAAATAAAACTAAAAAAAATCAAGCCACTTTTAAAAAAACGTTTTCTACTTCCAAATGCTTACAGATGTATAATCATTCTCTTTTAATATTCTAATATTCCTGGTTATCCCAAACGTAAAAAAAAAATGTTTGTATATCCATTCCTGTTTAGGTAGTAAGTTTCATCCGTTTGATCTGGTGAAAAAAAAATGACCTACAATCTGCTGCCAACTGGAGAAAACATTGTCTTGTTAATTTAAACGCATCCAAAATGAATTTATATATTAATCATCAGAGACCCTTTTGTACCTTCCGTCATCATGGCTGATTCTAACTTCCGGGAAAGTGACTCGTTGAGACTTGTAACATTCTCGGCTGACATAAAACAAAAAGATTATATTAAATCAATTGCTAGGGTTCCTGTTGCTAAGAAAGTTAGTTCACTCTGACTCTCTCAAGAATCTATCTTACAGAGTTTTGAATATTGCTTTCATATATGCTCCTGATATATATTTAGAGATTCTTGATAAAATTTTGCTGTCACATATAGTAGGGTGCTTCTGCTGTATATCTAGTGATTCTTGAGGAAATCCAAACAAGAATCAGCAATATTATTAGTCCTGACCTGGCATCTCGGCTTCAGTCACAATCCCACCGCTATAATGTAGCTCCCTTTTTCCTTTTCTGGAGATACGTTCATCGTAAATTATACGGATGAACTATCCGCTAATGTAACTAGACTTTAAGAATTTAAACGCGGTACTAGATTGGCAACAAGGTCTCGTGGATTTATTAGACGTAACCATAAGTTCTTAGCTGGTTTCTTTTCTTGCACTTCTCGCTTGTGGAAACTCTACTGTTTTCTTTATTACACTTCTATTCTTTTTGCGGTTTAATAATGTTTCACTTTTTTTATTAATGTTTCACACTCAGTAACCCTTTGTGTCTTAAAAAAATGGAAACATCCCGGATTCATTGACCAAGTAGACAGTGCTATTCAAGTTTACGTTTTCCTTTACTCACTATCTATCGGTTGCGGTCAAACATTCTTTAAATAATTTATAAGAAAAAGGGTTTCTCAAGCCCAGTTTCTACATTAACGTTTCGTTTCGTTTTTTTTTTTTTTTTTGTTTTTGGCGTTTTTTTAGGGGGGGTCGGTGTTGTTTTTTTGTGTTTTTTTGTGTTTTTTTAATTTTTTTGTTTTTAGGAGATTTTTGTTTGGTTTTTGGAGGTTTTTAGGGCGGGTTGTTTTTTGGTTATTTTTTTAATTTTTTTGTTTATTGGGAATTTGGGTGGGTGGTTATTTTTATGGTTTTTTGGGGTTTTTTGTTTTTTTTTTTGTTTTGTTTGTTTTTTGTTTTTTATTTTTTGTGTTTTTTTGCTTTATTGTGTGTTTTTTTATTTTTTGTTTTGGTGGGTGTTTGCTTTTTTTGTTTTGGGGTATTTTTGGGGCGGGTTGTTTTTTGGGTTATTTTTTTTTATTTTTTTGTTTTTTGGGGATTTGTGGGGGGTGGTTGGTTATTTTTTGTTTTTGGGGTTTTTGTTTGTTTGTTTTTTGTTTTTTTTAGCAATTTGCAGTTTTTGAAAAACTGCCTCCAACGCAGTTTTTAGGGAAATTTATATCTTGACATATTGTCCTGCGACAGGATTCGAACCTTCACTCTTCCTTTGCAAGAGGGAACCACCGTCTGATCCGGCGTGCTTTTACCGAGTACGAAGAGCTTTGCAATAAAGCAAGGTCCTATCATGCCTTTAAAGCTCCCTTGTCTCGAGTACGCACCTCGGTATATAGATAAACTTAGAATAGGACGTCCGGAATATGAACACATGATAGCTTTAACTTGTTCAACACCGCAAGAACCTACAATGTCATGTTCTTAAATAACATTATTAGATCTTGACACTCATGCGGATGTCATCTATAGCACCCGAGTCGTTCATAAATGTCTAAACTAATAGTTTTTTTTTTCTCAAACCAATTGTTAAGAATAGCTTCAAACGAATTAATTCTATAAATCGACGACTCTTCATCAGACCCTGTAGACTGACGCTACAAAATCATTAAGGAACATTTATACCGAATATCAAAAAACACATCACGCGAACACTTCCAACAACAAAACAACGAAAATCTGTACCTCATCTAACCAAAAGAGAAAGCAAGAAAAACAAGAGATAGATAGATAGATAGATATGAACAGACTGAGATAGATAGATAGATAGATAGATAGATAGATAGATAGATAGATAGATAGAAGCAAACATCTTAACAAAAAGTTTGCTAGCTAATCTCGCTGACCATTGCTATTGTATTGTGTTCATTCCTTTGTAATTGCTCTAAATTTAACCTTGTGCTAGATTTAACTGAACTATATACATATATATATTTAGAGAGAGAGAGAGAGAGAGGGGGGGGAGAGAAAGAGAAAGAAGAAAAATATAGAGAGGGGGGAAGGAGGGAGAAACTGATATAGATGTCGCTGAAATCATCACCTCACGTGAAGACTTCCAACAGCAGCAACAACTAAAATATAACTAGGACGGGAAATAATGTTATACCTAAGATATTAACGTTCCACACAGATTTTAAAAAATGCTAGGAAGGAAACACCTGTCGGTACTAGAAAAGGCGATAGCAGTTAATGAACTTGAAATGCCTGTCTGTCTATATTTCTGAGATGAGGTATTATGTACACTATTTACATTATTCGGACTATTGTCCTCATCTTTGTCGCCATATTTATCACAACGTTTCGGCCTTTCAGTATCTGTCTATATTTCTGTGATGAGGTATTTACATTGTTCGGACATTATGGGTCGTGTCACTGGATCTAACTAACACCTATATCCACTGTGCCATATGTCCGTTAGTTAGATCCAATGACAGGACCCAAAGAGTGTGAGTTCAATACCCGGTTAAGGCAGTGGAGAAATTTCAGAGGGGAATTAACAGGAGATAACTGATAACTGACATCCATCAAACATGGCACGTGGAACTAGAACAGTCTACCCCGGTGAGCGAAATAAAGGGTTCAGTTCGACATTCCAACCACCTGAAGAAGCCCGGAGCGTACAACGGCCGAAGCGTTGTGATAAATATGGCGACAAAGATGAGGACAGTAGTCCGAATAATGTAAATAATGTTGAAATGTTTAATTTCCTGAATAACTCTTTTATTGGAACGTTTTTGTTTGTTTTTTGTTTGTTTGTTTTTTTAGTTTCTGGGGTTTTTGGGGTTTTTTTTTTCTTATGAATTTCAACTGACAGTAACGCTGGCAGTTCGGTCAATGAATGCCGAATGTTTTCTCTACGGAAATGTACGGAAATGTACGGAAATGTACGGAAATATACGGAAATGATTACTTTCATCGCTATTGTTACCATTACCAAAAATATTTTTGTCAAGTCCAATGTCCTCTCGCATCCTTTCTGATGATTTCTTTGACTGGTGGCGTCACACTTATCCTCCATCGAACTGGCATTCTTCTGCATTATGTAATACTGATGACCGGGCTTGTGACCCAAGAAAACGGTATGAAGTCAGCAGTAAGACCAGCTTTTTTGTTAGTCTAGAGGTTACCGAATATGGCGCAAAACTGAGAAGTGGTGGTGAGTAAAACGGCTAATAAATATAATAAAGATGAAGATGCTAGTCAGTCCGAGGCGGAGTGGAAAGTACTGAATTGTTTTTATTTTTTCTAATCCTGCGGACGACATTACCGACTAATGACTGATTTGTGGCATGTAGCAGGAGAGATTGCCATATCAAAAGATCGATAAAGGATGAAAATCAATAAATGCTGAGATGTATTGTGCGATGTTTCGATTTTTCCTCTTCGACATTTCGATTCTATTAGGAAAATGGCGGTTTGTCTTGCAAATGAAGAAAAAAAAGGAAAGAAAATGTAAAGACAGTTAAAGAAAATTAAAAACGAAAAGAAACTCATAGAAGATAAATTTACTTTGGAAGAAAGAAAGAATGTTTTGAAAAATACGTACAAAGAATTACAAATAGGAAAGAAAAATAAGTTGAATAGAAAAAAGAAAGAAAGAAAATACGTAGAAAGAAAGAAAAACGAAAATACGTAAAAAGAAACAAAATAATGAAAAACGAAAGAAGAAAAAAAAGAAAGAAAGAAAGAAAGAAAGAAAGAAAGAAAGAAAGAAAGAAAGAAAAAATAAATTAACAAACAAACAAAGACAAGGAAAATAAAGAAGGTGATAACGCTCAAAGAAAGAAAGAAGACTGCAGGAAAGAAAAAGACTGTAAAAGAAACATACAAACAAAATACTTAGAAAGAAAGGAAATAATGTAAAAAAAAGATAAATGCCAATAAGATTGAAGGAATTAGAAAGAAAGAAAGAAAGAAAGAAAGAAAGAAAGAAAAAAAAAGAAAGAAAGAAAGAAAGAAAAGAAAAGATAAAGGAAGCGATAACGCTCAAAGAAAGAAGACTGTAGGAAATAAAAAGACTGAAGAAGAAAGAAAAAAGAAAGAAAGAAAATACGTAGAAAGAAAGGAAGTAAAGTAAAAGAAAGATAAGTGTGTATAAGACTGTAGGAATGAAAAAGAAAGAAACGAACAAACAAAAATAACAAACAAACAAACAAAAACAGATTAAATTACAGTGGAAAAAAAGAAAAACAAAGAAACAAAAAATCTAGTAAGAAAGACGATTGCATGAATGAAAAGAATATGTCGAGTGAAAAAAACTTGCATGTAAAAAGGTGAGAAAGAAAGAAAGACAGAAAGAAGGAAGGAAGGAAAGAAAGAAAGAAAGAAAGAAAGAAAGAAAGAAAGAAAGAAAGAAAAAGATGCCCAAAGTAAAAAAAATATTCGAAACAAGAAAAACGCTTGAATAATGAACAATAGAAAAACTAAAAATCCATTTTGACGTTGAAGCTGTAAATTATGTTTCAATTTTTTTTTACATATTTTTCACGTCCCTTGGTTAGTTTTTTGTTTTTGTTTTTAGTTTTAGTTTTTTGTTTGTTTGTTTTGTTTCGTTTGTTTGTTTGTTTGTTTGTTTTGGGCGGGGTATTGGTCCGCATTGTATGGAGCTCTGTAAGAATTGCCTTTTCGATTTCATTTTTTTTTTTTTTTTTTTCAATTTCGGTCAACCCAACTAAATAAAACACTTTATAAAAACCTGAAAGCTTTAGATTTTCACAACAAAACCACCTGTTTTTTCTTTCATCGATGAATTCCTTCTCCCGTCTCATTCATCACTTTCTTTCTTTATTTCTTTTTCATTTCTCTCTCTCTCTCTCTCTTTCTCTCTCTCTCTCTATTTATTTCTCTCTCTCTCTCCTTCTCTCTCTCTCTCTCTATTTATTTCTCTCTCTCCTTCTCTCTCTCTCTATTTATTTCTCTCTCTCTCTCCTTCTCTCTCTCTCTCTATTTATTTCTCTCTCCCTTCTCTCTCTCTATTTATTTCTCTCTCTCTCTCCTTCTCTCTCTCCTTCTCTCTCTCCTTCTCTCTCTCTCTATTTATCTCTCTCTCCTTCTCTCTCTCTCCTTCTCTCTCTCTCTCTCTCTCCTCTCTCTCTCTCTATTTATTTCTCTCCTTTCTCTCTCTCTCTCTTATTTCTCTCTCTCTCTCTCTCTCTCTCTCTCTCTCTCTCTCTCTCTCTCTCTCTCTCTCTCTCTTTTGATTTATTTCTATTTTCTCGTTCCTCCACTGATGTGTATTCTTCTTAGGAGCCTCAGTTGATTAACCAATACTACTGGAAAGTGAGTTATATTCTCACGGTATTTCTCATAATTGTGTCCGATGTGGAAAAAACTAAGCTAAAGTGGCAACAATTACTACTGATTAGTGAGTACTATCTTCACTAGGAGACAAGGTGGAGTAATAGATAACGGCACAGAATCGGAGAGCCGAGTTCGAATTCCAGTCGAATCAGTTACATTCACTTACGTGCTAATACCCTTGGGAAAAGTATGAATTCTCTTCTCCCGCAGCTATGAGTAAATAGCAGGACGGAACGGGTTCTATAGCCTTGGGTGGCAACTGGTCTACCGCAGAAAGAAATGTTAACCTACTGCGGGAAAAAAAAATCTGCCTCGTCAGTCATGTATCGAAAGATACATGATCGCCTCAGCGTGTATCACTCATGGCACATAACTGACTCTATTTGACTCTATTGCACACTCTACTACAAAGTATTCATGCTTTAAATGCCTACTTATCAGCAAACCACTGAAAAAAACAGTAATTTTATCTTCAAAAACAGTACATATATATATATATATATATATATATATATATATATATATATATATATATAGAGAGAGAGAGAGAGAGAGTAGTAGATAGTGGTTTTGATTGAGGAATCAGAGAGACATGTTTGAATTCCAGTCAAATCCATTACATTCACTTAGGTGCTAATAACCCTTGCAAAGGTACGAATTCTTTTCTTCTTCCCCCAAGCTATGATTAAATGGCATGGCAGACTGATGGTAACTGGTCTACTGCAGGAAAAAAATGACAACCTACTGAGGGAAAAAATCTGCCTCGTCAGTCATGTATCGAAAGATACATGATCGCCTAAGCGTATATCACGCATGGCACATAACTGACTAATCTTCACTAAGTAGCGCATTACTTGTGGCTATGTAGCAAAATTTGGTCTATTACACACTCTTGTACACAGTATTCATGCTTTAAATGCTTCCTTATGAGCAAACCATTGAAAAAACAGTAATTTTATCTTCAAAAACAGTATATATATATATATATATATATATATATATATATATATCAATCCAAACCGATATCTACTACTCCACCGTGCCTCCGTGTTCATATATTCATATATATATATATATATATATATATATATATGAAGAAGGAGGCACGTTCATATATATATATATATATATATTTTAATAAAAGACAGACCACGTTAAGATTCCATGTAATAAGCTATTTCACCATAACCCCTTTAACAGGGTTCTGGATCATCAGACTTTACTTCCAAAAGCTGAAATGAAAAATGGAAAGAAATTCACACGTTTTTGACGGACCTCATCAAGTATACGCAAAGTTAACGAAGTGAGGAAGTGAGGTGGGAGAGAGGATATGAGTGTGTCATATGTATCATTTCAGTTTCCTATTTTTAACCCCAGTGTGTCGGCTAGATGTTGCTCAAATATATATATATACACACACACACACACACACACACACACACACACACACACACACACACACACACACACACACTTGCACGGTGGAGTAGTAGATAGCGGTTTGGATTGAGGAATCAGAGAGCCGAGTTCGAATTACAGTTAAATCCATTACATTCACTGCTAATATCCTTGGGAAAGGTATGAATCCTCTTCTCAATCCAAGCTATAGATAAATAGCAGGACAAATTGATGGCAACTGGTCTACCGCAGATAAGATGCCAACTACGGGAAAAAAAATCTGCCTCGTCAGTCATGTATCGAAAGATACATGATCGCCTAAGTGTGTATCACGCAAGGCACATAACGGACTGATCTTCACTAAGTGGCGCATTATTTGTGGCTATGTAAGTAGCCGAGGTTCCGAATCTCACTGAGCGCCCCATTAAATGTGGCCTTGTACCAAACTTGCTTAAATAGCTCTTCGTTGGCCATTGCTACTGAGATACTTAAGGCCATATCACGTTGAAACACCGGTTCCCGTACTATCACCGAAGGTAAGCAACATCGAACCTGGTCAGTACCTAGATGGGTGACCGTTTGGGAATATCAGGTACTGTAAGCTTGGATGATAGCGCGGAATTGCTAATCGAAGAACTGAGTTTGGGTTTGTTTGTCTTTCAACTGCTAGTGGATTATTCAGAGCCAAAATTTCCGTTCAGTTCGTTATATTCACTTAAACACAACCTTGTGAAAGTTAAGAAACCACCTATTTTCTCTCCAGCTATGGGTTAATTAGTAATTAGTGATCGGGAGGTTTTGAGGAGCTTAGAACAACCTTGCAGTTACTTGCAGTTGTTCCCAGGTCCACCCTGACTCGGGGTGGTAGCACCTGTTAGGGTCCTACCTATGGGCAAATAGGAGAATCCCAAAGAAAACACTATAAAAGAATAAAATTATAGTAAAAATACCAGCAACAGCTTTTAATAGTAAAAAAAAATACCAAAGCTTGCAAGAAAATTACATTTCGGCATTAAATAATCGATAAGGAGTTGATATGCCGTTAAACAAACAAGCAAACAAATGATTGTCGAAGTTAAGCAACGTCGAAACTGGTCAGTACATAAATGGATGACCGCTTGGGAATACCAGGAGCTATAGGCTTGGGTATGCGAGTAAAAGATAATGGCTTGTGTATGTGCGTAGTGTAAAGGATAATGGCTCGTTATTATTAATCAGAGAGCCGAGTTCCAATTGCCGCTGGGTTTGTTTCTTTGGTTTTGTGTGTTTAAAGGCCCTTCAACTGCTATTGAGTTATTCAGTAACAAAATTTCTGTTGGGTTCGTTATATTCACTTCTGCCTAAACTTGAGAAAGGCATGAGTCCACCTATTTCCCCTCCTGTTAATAAGCAAGACTTCTATCACTAAACCATTATTACTTCAAAAATATTCTTACAATCGAAAAATATTTTCTGGTTAAATTTCAGTCAAATAACAATTAGCTACATCGGCATATCTTTTCTGAGGTGGAACAACTACATTGAAATAATAGCTGCATCTATCGCAAGGAAAGTTGGTTTTCTGTGTGGCGCCAGAAGGTTTTTCTCGCCCGAGTTCATCCTTCACGTCTACAAATCTACCATTCGTTCATGCATGGAATACTGTTACCATATATGGTCTGCTGCCCTCGCTGTTCATCTCGAGGTTCTCGACGACATCCAGAGACAGATCGGTCCCAGGACTGATACTTTGTGAAACAAACTCCCGGGAGGATGCTTCCGTGACAACTACAACCTTGGTCACTTAAAGTCCAGGATCAACCAATAATGCACACGTCATACTTCCTACTTCGCCCCTCTCCTTACAAAAAACCTCACTCAGTAACTCTCTATCATAAACGGCTCTAGGGTTTTGTATTGGGTGGCATCACGACTCCAGCCACTTTCTCACAGACGTGATGTGGCTTCTCTCTATCTTTTCTATAAATATTTTCATGGCATCTGCTCTAACGAGCTACTTTCACTGGTGTACCGACTGCATGAATTTAAGCGTGCTACTAGGTTGGCATCTCGGTCCCACCCTTCTACTGTCGAAACAGTTAAATGTAACCGCCTCTTCTACTCCAACAGCTTCTTCTCTCGCACTTCCCGACAGTGGATCTCCCTTCCTCTTACTTGCTTCCCTGATAAGTATAATCTGTTCTTCTTTTTATCCTCCTCCGACCTTCTGTTTATCCTTTCCTCCCCCTTCTATACACATTCTTTTCCCTTACTTAGACTCTCTATAACCCCTTGCGTACTTCTGCACTCTCGCTTTGCTTGGGATGAGATGCTTAAAAAATAATAATATATATTTACTTACATTCTCTGGAAAGTACATGTATAGAACGTAGAATGGCCATAAAGTGGGGGTTCCGTTTATATGTTGATTTTGATATAGAATTTATCCCCAACTTTATATCCACATTATAATTTCTTGTTTGTTCATTAAATTCTGATTAGATATGAAGCCAAGTCTCCTCCCCCAGCTACGGATTAATTAGTAAAACTTGTATCACTAAACATTTATTAGCTCAAAAAAATTCTTAGAATCTAAAAATACTTTCTGGCTTTAAATAACCTACAAAGGGTGGTTAAGACGTAGAAAACGCATCAATGAAATACTGATTAGCTACACAGGTATGCTTTTTAGATTTATTTACATTCGCTGGAATATAAATGGTTAGAAACAACCATGGGCACAAAGTGAGGGATCAGTTTATATATAGATTTTGATATAGAATTGATCCCCCACTTTATATCCATTTCTTGTTTGTTTAACAAATCCCGATTAGGTATGTAAATCTACCTCTTCCCTCCCAGCTATGGGTTAATTAGTAAGACTTATGTCACTGAACCTTTATTATCGGAAAAAAATCCTTACAGTCTAAGAATACTTTCTGGCTTTAAATAACCTGCAAAGAGTTGATAAGCCGTAGGAAGCGAATCAATCATTGCTACTGAGTAAAGGGTATGAAGCTCACAAGGTACTCCACTTCTTGTGACTTTGCGCCAAACTTAATAATTTACAACACCGGATAGTGCAATCATTAGCGAGCTTCTCCAGGTATCTCTCGATCCCATGGGACAATAGACTAGTGAATTAAAACTTTGGTTCTTGGATTTTATGACGTAGTCATTGTGAGTTCAATCACTGGGTTGGGTATTGCAGATTTAGGATCAGTGGAAACGGGGAGAGGAATGAGCCTTACCAAAAAGGACAAGAAAAGATATCTCGAAATGAGAAAAAAAAATATCTATCAAGGCAGATTGCATAAAGGGTTTAGGTCGAAATTCCCTGAAGGGTACCAGGGTCGACAAGGACTTGACGAAGGATGGAGGACACAGTGGCTGAAACGTTGCGATGGCAACAAAGACATCTCGTAAGTAGTTTCCTCTCTTCAGTGTTTTAGTTTCCCTCTCGCTTCCCCCTCCCCTCTCTCTCTCTCTCTCTCTCTCTCTCTCTCTCTCTCTCTCTCTCTCTCTCTCTTCCTATTTGTTTATCTTTTTTTCTCTCTTTTTTTACCTTTTGGTCTTTTTTTCCTTTACCCCTTTCTTTAACTCTCCTGCTTTCTTTTGCTTATGTCTTCCTTTTCTCACGCTTGTCTTTTCTTTCTTTTTTTTCTCTCGGTCTTTCTCTTCTCTTTTCTTCTTTCTTTATCTCTCTTTCTCTTTTTCCATTATTTAACTCTCTCTCTCTCTCTCTTTCTCTTTCTATTTCTCCTTGAATCTTTCTCTCTCTCTCTCTCCTTACTTTTCTTTTTTCTCTTTTTTTATCTTTCGATCTATTTTTCCTTTACCGCTTTCTTTAACTCTCTCGATTTCTCTTGCTTATGTCTTCCTTTTCTCGCGTTTTCCTTTTCTATCTTTCTTTTTTTTTCTCTCTCTCTCGGACTTTCTCTTCTCTTTTCTCCTTTCTTTATCTCTCTTTTTCTTTTTCCTTTATTTAACTCCCCCCCTCTCTCTCCTTCTCTCTCTTTAGCAATCTTTTTCTTTTCTTTTACTTCATTATTGTCCCGGGATGATAGCCTAATAAAAAAGGACGACCAGAAGACTACTCTCGCTGCATTATATTTCAGGGTACTGTGTTCAATTTTCTATGACTTCCCTGCCCTTGTAGCTTTTTCCAAAGAGTTGCCACTTTGTGAAACAGACTCCCGCAATGAGTGCTTCCCTGAACACTACTGTCTTAACCTCTGCAAGATTATCTATCTTCCCCATCCTCCTAATCATCACGTCCTACTACCTTCAATTTCATTCATATCATATACACCCATCCATTATTACAATTTTCTCAGTTACCTGTGGAAAAATGAAATAAAACCAATAAATAAAATAATAATAATGCACAAGCAGTTCCCACGGACAGGTCGTTAACACATGCGTCAACGAAAATTCCATCTCCTTTTCCTCTTTCAGTAACATCTATCTCTTAGCACTCAACAGAATTCGAGGTAAGAAAACCCCCAGATACTTGTAATTATAATTTATACGCATTACACAATTCTATAATAAAAACAAACACATACGAGAAAGACATTTTATTTATTCTTTATCTTATTCTGTTGGATTCCGATCCATATTTGATCTACATTTAACCCCAAACTCATAATTTTACTCATTATTACTGTCTCTCGTCTCTCCAGCACCGCATAACAACCAGATAATACGGTATTTGACGGCATATAAAACGCACTTTTTTTTACTAAAAATATCTTTTAAAATTCCCCTGCATCTTATATGCCATACAAAGGTTTAAAATTCGCGATAGTCGGCCGAAATTAGCTACATGGCAACTTGTATTAGCTTAGAGTTTAGTATAAATTTCATATTCCTATTGTCATTATTTAAAAGACTATTATGCAGATTAAAAATTATCATTGATAATATTCATTATATTAATTTCATTACGTTTAATATTAGCACTTTGTTTCACTAAAATTATATGCAATAACTTCAAATTATATATTTGTAAAATATATCTGTTTCATTAATATTTTCTTGCGATAATTCCCGGTTGCATTGGTATAAACACAATCAGAATTTTTATATCCTAATTATTTCAATAAGACGTTTGAAAGACGCAGGTTGTTCAGATCATATAAAGGATATAATAAAGTTTTTATAGGATCGTGTTTTTCCTATTATTTTTCGTTTAATTGTAATCATGGCTTGTTTAACCAAAATAATACCTCATAAATATAGCCTAGGCTGTACCGTTTACTAATAATTTTACTAATTACTAATTTTTTTCTTGATTTTCCCTGCTGAAATTGGGTCGCGTCATATAGACCCGTGCATCTTATATGCCGTCAGATACGGTAAATAATACTCGTTTTATTGTTTCCACGTCTTTCTTTTTCTCATTTTTATGAATAGTTTTGTATATATAAATGTTAGGGGGTGGTTATAATTATTTATTCAGAGTTATAAAACACTTATATAGTATTGAGCGATTTTTTATCAAATTCTCATCGCTCTTATAGCCTTGTGTCATACTTAGCTAAACTTTGTAAATATTTATTAGTATTCGGTGAGTATGACTCATTGGTGTGTTGAATACGAAGTTTGTTCAATGGGATCTTTGACGTGCCATAGTTGTGTTTTAAATCTGGGGACGTTTGGATGCCATTCTTGTTTTGGGAATAAAACAAGATGGCTTCCGTAACAAACGTCACTTCCTGTCTAAAGAAGACAGTGTGTGCTACCGTAAGAATTGTTCGAAATTGACTGAGTCAGCCTCCGTAGCATCGAAGGCCATTTATATCAAATGGCCTTTATTGTCGTAGGCAAGGACAAGAGCAACAGCGTCAGTGTTTCGAGATTGTCAGACATTTTGCCGCTTAATAAAAGAGAGGGAAAAACGTTATTTCTTTTGTTTTGATAATAACTCCAAATACCAGATGAAAAAAAAAAACAGAAAATTTGACAAAATTCTGTTTACTTTGATCTTGAAGAAAAAGAAAACCATACTGGTTTTCTCTCTTTAAAATAGTATTTTATTTTCTCTCTTTCACTTGTGTCTCATTTTCCCTTTCTTTAACTCCTCTCTCTCTCTCTCTCTCTCTCTCTCTCTCTCTCTTTCACTTTTATTTTATCTTTCTTTCCATCTTTATTTATTTCTTTTCTCTCTTTCTCTTTTTTTATCTATGTCTCGTTATCCTTTTAATTTTATTTAACACGGTTTATCTTTCTTTTCTCCTCTTTCTGGCGCCATCTCTCTCTCTTTTTTCTTTTTCTTTAGCTTTCTATCCCTTTCTTTCTGTCTTTTACTCTTTCTTTTTCTATCTTTCTTTCCTTTTCTTTACTTTCTTTAACACTCACTATTTCAATTTCTTCAATATTGTCTCTTTATTTTATCTTTCTTTTCTTCTTTCTTTCCTCCATTCTTTCTTTTTCTTTCTTTCTTTCTCTTTTTTTATCTTTCGCTCTTTCTCATTTTAGCTTTCTTTAAGACTATTTTCTTTCTTTTCTCTTTTTCCTTCTTTCTTTCTTTCTTTCTTTCTACTCTTTCTCGTTTCTATGTGCCTTCTTTAGTTTGTCGTCTGTTCTTTCTTTTTCCTCTCATCATCACTTTCTTTCTTTCTTTCTTTCTTTCCTTCTTTCTTTCTGGTTTCTATGTTTCTTCTTTAGTTCGTGGTCTTTTCTTTCTTTTTCTTTTCGTTCATCACTTTCTTTCTTTCTTTCTTTCTTTCTTTCTTTCTTTCCACTCTTTTTTGTTTCTATGTGTCCTCTTTAGTTTGTGGTCTGTTCTTTCTTTTTCCTCTCATCATCACTTTCTTTCTTTCTTTCTTTCTTTCTTCTTTGTGAAGCTTTTTCGCTTTCTTTTTCCATTCCTTTAGTCTTTCTTTTTTTTCCTTTTCTTTTTCTCTTTCCTTTACTACATTTCTTGCTCGCTTTCTTTACTTTTTTTCACTTACTTTGACTTTCTCTCTATTTCTCTGTTTTATCATTATTTCCATCTTTCTTTCCTTCTTTCTTTCCTTCTTTCTTTCCTTCTTTCTTTCCTTCTTTTCCTCTCTTTCTCTTTTAAGCTTTCTTTCACACTGTTTTTCTCTCACTCTTCTCTTCGTTCATTTCTTTTCTTTCCTCATTTTTTCTCTTTCCTTATTTTCTCTTTCTTTTTCCTTTTCTTTAGTTTTATTTTCTTCCTTTCTTTTCTCTTTCCTTTTCTATCTTTCTCGCACTATTTATCTTCTTTTTTCTCTTTCTTTAACACTCTCACTTTTTCACTTCCCTTCACTCTCTCACCCTCTCCTTCGCTTTCCACTTCACTCATATCTTTCTCTTTCTTCTTCCTTCTTTTAATTATTTTTCTCTTTCATTTTTTTTCGCTTTCATTATCTTCCTCTCTTTCGCTTTCCTTATGTTTCTCTCTTTCTCTTTTTTCTTTAACTCTCTTTTTTATTCCTTTTAATTCCTTTTTCTCTTTCTCTCTCTCTCTCTCTCTTTCTTTCTTTCGCTCTTTCTTTTCACTATCTTTAATTGACTCTCTTTACTTTTCTTTCTTTATTCATTTAGCTTACTTTTCTCTATTTCTTTCTCTTTCCTTCTTCATTTTAACTTTCTTTAACATTTTCTCTTTCTTTTTCTCTTTCTTTCGTTCTTTTCTTATTCATTTTCTTATTTTCTCTCTTTCTTCCTCTTTTTCTCTTTCACTTTCTCTTTCCCTTTATTTAACGCTTTATTCATTTATTCTCTCTTTCTCTTTATTCTCTCAGTCTTTATCCCTGCTTCTCTTTTCCTTTCGCCGTTTCTCTTTCTCCCTCTTTTTATCTCTCTGTATCTTTCTGTCTTTATTCACTCAGTCTTTGTCTCTATTTCTCTTTTTTCTTCATGGTTTATCTTTCTTTCTCTCTCTTTTTATATCTATCTATCTATCTATCTATCTATCTATATATATATATATATATATATATATATATATATATATTCTAACAGTCTTTGTCTCTTTGTCCTTGGCCTTCTCTCTCCCTCTCTCTTTCTCTCTCTCCACTTACCCTCCTGACTGAAAATAAATGGGGCAAATATTCAATCAGAACGAAGAAATCCCACAAATCCTCCAATTGCTTTGCAGCGAAGAGTCATTTTCATTTTAAAGCTAATCTCGAGTCCTCATCAGAGGACCCGTCCCTATCTTTGGCGGAGAACTGCGAATATGACATGACAAATGTTAGTGACGCACCAAAGAAAACCGTAAACATTTCCATAGACCAACTCTTTTCTTACAAGCTGTATTATAAACTTATTCTCAGGTCCCTTATAGAAGGTCAGTTTGGGTGGGGGGATCTTAATAAAATGGTGTGTCGGATTTTTTCTGACTATAAACGAGGCTCCTTATCATCATCATTAAACCGATCATTGAAAGCGAAGGATCCTTTCATTAACTATATGTACTACGCCAGAGCTAAATACAGTTTTGAATTAAGAGTTACTGTCTCCTAGACCGGAGGCCACCCAAGGCTGTCCTGCTTTTTACCCATGGGGGGAGAAGAAGAGGATTCATACATTTTCACGTAAGTGAACGTAATGGATGCGTCTGGAATTCGAACTCGGCTCTCCGATTCCTCAATCCGAGCCGCTATCCATTATCCACGTGGGTCCTACTAAATTAATAAACAGAGTGGTCTAAATTATTGGCTCTCAACGTGGGCCTGAGAAATTGTCTAAGGAAAACCCGTCCTCGGGACGTAGACGATCGTGGCTCTCCACAATTTCCTGATCACACTGATCGCCATGAGTATATTTAATCGAAACCTAATTGAAATTAAAATCTAAATTTAATAAATGTTTCTTGAATTAATAAAATGGAACGCTTTTAATACATATAGCTACTATACCATCTTACCTACGCAGAAGTTTAGAAATTATGTTGTAGATATTTACATAGACTAACCGCAGTTAGTAATGAGGTATTAGGTAATTCTTTCTCTTAGTGGCTTGTTAGAGGTTAAAAGGTCTTCTTCTTTATGTGCCTTGTATCCTCAGGACGTAAACGATCATGGTTCTCCACAACTTCCTTTGTTCTCACTTTGCTTGTTCATTTCCTGTTATTTCTCCAAAACCCTATTCTGTCATCCATTTAGTCAAACTAATTTATTACGTTAGCGGCCATGTTTACAGTGTTAACAGAAGGAAGCAAAACGGTAACGATCAAGCTCAAACTTCAATCACGTGGCCACAAGAGTACCAACTATAAGCACGTAGGAGAATCGCGAAACTTAAACCTAATCTAAAGATCCCTTATAGAATAATTTCTCATTTCAATTAAATGGTCGTTTGTTGCGTTGCATTTCAAATAAGATAATGTTCCCTGTCATCACCGGTGTGTTTCCTCAATCAGAAACGTTCTTCTCAGTTCCAGCGCGTCTTTCCGGGTTCCACACTAGTGAGCAAAACACGAAAACGAAAGCTGACGCTTCTGTCGATGGAATAAAATATGCATTTCAGCTAATAAGAAAGTTTCGCGCCAGCGAAAACTGGTCTCGATAAGCCACCCTACACCCATAAAAAAGGTTGGACCCTTTAACTGAAGGAGATATATAATTCCACCGTCGAACGTATAACTTCCGTATTCACTTCTACGTCTGAGACCATGGACATCCGAGTTTTGCCAGCTCCAACTCCAATGGCATCTGTATGTATTGTTACCATTCCGTGAATTCAAAAAATGCGAACTTTATATTCTTTCAGTGAATTCTTGAAAAGACTTTCTTTCTATTTAAATTCTATAACTTCCTAACTATGGTAACTACTTTAATAGGGTTTTTTTTATCTTCTCAGCCCAAATAAGGCAATAAAGCCACTGAGACGCAAAGGTTTATTGTGTGTCAGAAAATATAAGAAAAACACTATTAAAGAGGAGGAACAAAAGAACAAGAATTAAGAAGATAGAAGATAAAGATTAACATTGAATTTAAATGTTCGAAGATCAAACTTGACTGCGAAGCAAGAAGCCTGAAGAGAGTTCAACAAGTGAGAAGTGTGATGGAAGAAACTCTTAGCATAGAACTTACGGTTATATCTAGTCATTTCAAGTGTAAAATAATGAGACCTTGCCATCAATCTATATTTGCATTTAGATTTATAAAGTCTAAGTACCATAAAGGAAAGTAATATTTATTTTGAATAATACAAAAATGTGGCATAAGGCCAAAGGGGGGATAAGAGGAAGGCTAGTCTTTAATCTGTCATCTTTAACTCAGCTAGCCACGATTACTGTCCCATACATACCACATTATTCTTACACGAAAACAACACATTTTACCTACCATTCTTACTACAGTCACCATAATACCTCATAGTCTCTATGTAATCATAACTAGTTCCCATATGTACAATTTATATGTGTATATGGAGGGATAAAAATAACAATATTTAAAAATGAAAACCAATGAATATTTACAATGAATACCATAGAGGAGAGTTCACATCAGAACAAAAAAGTATTTATAGAAAAGGCACAGGGAAGCTATGTTACAGCGATAGGAAAGTATCCGGAAGCCAGGATGCCAGGTCAGAACTAATAACATTGCAAATTCTTCTTTGGATTTTATCAAGAATCTCTAAATATATAGCAGAAGTACCAGAACAGATGTGTAATAATATTCAGTGCATGGACGAATGTTAGACTTATAAATATGTAAGATAGATTCTGGCGGGAATAATTCTCTAGCACGACACAGTGAACCAACTTTCCTCGCGGAAGACCTAGCAATTGATTCAATATAATAATTCCTCTTGATGTTAAAGAGAACAATGTGAAAGAACAAGAGAAAAAGAAAAAACATTATTGAGAGAAAACAATAAAAGAACAGGTATCAAGGAAGCAGAAGATAACGATTGACATTGTATTTAAATTTTTGAAAAGTAAAGCTGATTGGAAAACAAGGGACCGGAAGAAAATTGCATAACTGAGAAGTACGATAGAAGAAACTTTTAGCTTTAAGTTACATCTCAATTTTTCAGCTGTAAAATGATGCGACCCACCTGCCAATCTAGTACTGCACTTAAATTCGTAAAGACGGGGTACCAAAAAAGGAAATTACACCAGAACAATTACCATGAAAACATTAATAGAAAAGGCAGAGGGAATCTACGTTACGGAAGAGTGAAAGTAACTGAAGCCGAGATGACAGCTCAGAACCAATAACATTGCAGATTTTTCTTTGGATTTTATCAAGAATAATAATAACAGTATACGTTTTATTATATGTGGTATCAGTGTGTGTGAGCGCGCGCGTGTGTGTGTTTGCACCACAAGGCAAAAACATGTGAGATTTACCTGACCAATAACTAAAATTACTCGTTAACCATCACTCGTCAGTGAGGAGCCCAAGTTCCCAACTTATATTAGTCTGGTATAAATCTACAACTTTTGGGTACCTAGCGAGCATCGAACTTTATTAAACATTAGTAATTGTGTACAAGTCTAGCTCATTAACCATAACAGTCCCTTATCTTTGGCAGTCATTTGACACAACCGAAACGGATCAGGTTCAAAATTTGCCCTTAGTTGATCATCACCAATCGAGCGATTGTTTCTAATTCCAAACCTACCATAGAGAGGTTTTATCAAGAAGTTCTTCTTATTTTATATGCCGTGTCCATTCAGGACGTAGAATTCATGGCTCTCTACACCTTCCGATCCTTTTTAGCTCTTAATAAGTTTGATCTTTTTGTTATTTCTCCTAAACCGTATCCTACTATCTATTTTCTCAAACTAATCCATTATTACAAACTGATTCCTCTGACCTTATTACCCTCAGTCTGCCTGTGAGTATCAGAATTTCCAAGCACCTTTCCTCATTATGTTCCCCAGAAATTTCAACAGCCTCCTCCTGATGTTAAGTATAAGTTTCCTTTTTGTTTCCATTTTCTCTAAAACTTTGTCGTTGCTCACACGTTCGGTCCATGATATCCTCAGCATCCTTCTGTAGAAATGTCAACTGTCTCTTCCTGATGTTAAGTAAAAGTTTCCTTTTTGTTTCCATTTTCTCTAAAACTTCGTCGTTGCTCACATATTCGGTCCATGGTATCCTCAGCATCCTTCTGTAGAAATTTCAACTGTCTCTTCCTGATGTTAAGTATAAGTTTCCTTTTTGTTTCCATTTTCTCTAAAACTTCGTCGTTGCTCACATATTCGGTCCATGATATCCTCAGCATCCTTCTGTAGAAATTTCATCTGTCTCTTCTTGATGTTAAGTATAAGTTTCCTTTTTGTTTCCATTTTCTCTAAAACTTTGTCGTTGCTCACATATTCGGTCCATGGTATCCTCAGCATCCTTCTGTAGAAATTTCTGCTGTCTCTTTCTGATGTTAAGTATAAGTTTCCTTTTTGTTTCCATTTTCTCTAAAACTTCGTCGTTACTCACATATTCAGTCCATGGTATCCTCAACATCCTTCTGTAGAAATTTCATCTGTCTCTTCCTGATGTTAAGTATAAGTTTCCTTTTTGTTTCCATTTTCTCTAAAACTTCGTCGTTGCTCACATATTCGGTCCATGGTATCCTCAGCATCCTTCTGTAGAAATTTCAACTGTCTCTTCCTGATGTTAAGTATAAGTTTCCTTTTTGTTTCCATTTTCTCTAAAACTTCGTCGTTGCTCACATATTCGGTCCATGGTATCCTCAGCATCCTTCTGTAGAAATTTCAACTGTCTCTTCCTGATGTTAAGTATAAGTTTCCTTTTTGTTTCCATTTTCTCTAAAACTTCGTCGTTACTCACATGTTCGGTCCATGGTAAAGTTTAAAATAGTTTGGTTTAATTTTACAAATTTGGGGATCGCAGCAAGAATTGGGCACATTAGTAATTGTGGCTTGTTTAACATTACCCGAAGACGATGAGTTTCTTTAGCAATACTCGTAATAATCGAACTCAACTACAATGGTTTACTTATGTCGCCTCTTGAATTATGGCTTTTTGCAGTCACATCGAAAAATCGACGGACAGGCAGCTGAATTCTCAAGATTCGGACCCAGAGCAGCTGACAGTCTTCAGATTTGTCAGTTACCCACCCGCCAGCAGCCCCAAGTTTTTCCTTTCACTAGTTAACTAATTTTTAAACATAACCGACTATCACAATCGGCCATGTTTAAAAATTCTCCGGACAAATAGTTTCATCTTCATCTTGATCAACTTGCCAAGTTACGCACCACTGCCAAGTGAGCAATTTCGCCTTTAATTACAAAACATTTACATCGGATGAGAACGTAATAAATCCCTGACTCATATTAACTGATGATTCGCAAGGTGTTGTCATCGTTATGGTTGTAGGCTTTGGTTCGTTTCCGGTAAAATTAGCCAAGGGAGATAACTGCCGGTAGAATTGTGGATTAAGATAATTATTGAAGCAAAGATTCATTCCTGTTATTCAACTTTATCTTGTTTTTCTTTCTTTCTTCCATTTTGTTTTTCTTTTTTCGTTATTACTTTTCTTTCTTTCGTTCGTCATAATGCAAAATCCTGTACTAGGAAATGAACCAGCAAATAACGTCTTTTTATGACAGTTCTCCACTTTGCTTATAATGCAATCACTTAAAAAGTGGGAGGCGGCCAATTTTCTCTTTCAGTCTATTTCTATCTTTCTTTCCACCTCCCTCTCTGTCTGTATGTATATGTATATCTCGCCCTTCATTAGTCTTTAGCCTCTTCTCTCTCTCTCTCTCTCTCTCTCTCTCTCTCTCTCTCTGTTTCTCTTTAATTTTCCTCTTCCTTTTCACCGATCTTTTTCCTCACTATCCCTATTTCTTTCTTTTAATTCTTTTCTCTTCTCTTTTCCCCCCACTCTTTCTCTTTTGTGTTATTCTTTTCTCTCTCTTCTTACATCTCCCTTCATTTTTTTTTCTATCGCTTTTCTTCTCCATTCTCTCTCCTCTGGTCTTCATCCATCTTCTCCCTCTCTATATATTTTCTTCCACTCATCTCTTTCTTTGCTTCCTCTCACACCTCTTTTTCTTTCCCTCTCTGCCTTACTGGACTTTTTCTCTCTCTCTCTCTCTCTCTCTCTCTCTCTCTCTCTCTCTCTCTCTCTCTCTCCTCTCCTTTCCTTTCCTTCCCTTGTCTTTCGTCCTTTTTCTTCTACTTGTTTTTTTGTTTGATTTTTGTTTTTGTTTTTTGTTGGTTTTTTTTTGTTATGTTCCCCTCCCGTTTTTCTTTCTCGCAGTCTCCTGCATCTCCTTTTCTCACACTTATCCCTCTCTCTACATTTTCTTCCACTCATCTCTTCCTTTTCTTCCTCTCACACCTCATTTTCTCTCCCTCTCTGCCTTACTGGACTTTTCTCTCTCTTTCTCTCTCTCTCTCTCTTTTTCTTTCCCTCTCTGCCTTACTGAATTTCTCTCTCTCTCTCTCTCTCTCTCTCTCTCTCTCTCTCTCTCTCTCTCTGCCTTACTGGACTTTTCTCTCTCTCTCTCTTTTTTTTCTCTCCCTCTCTACCTTACTCGACTTTTTTCTCTCTTTCTCTCTCTCTCTTTTTTTCTCTCCCTCTCTACCTTACTGGACTTTTCTCTCTCTTTCTCTCTTTTTCCCTCCCTCTCCGCCTTATTTAGACACACTTTCACGATAATGCTGTACAGTTTGAATTTAGCGTTTCTTTCCCATAGACACGTTACAACTATAATAATATCCCTATTTCTTTCTTTTAATTCTTCTCTCTTCTCTTTTCCCCCCACTCTTTCTCTTTCCTGTCATTCTTTTCTCTCTCTCTTCTTTAATCTCCCTTCACTTTTTTTTCTATCGCTTTTCTTCTCTTTTCTCTCTCTCTCTCTCTCTTTCCTCTGGTCTTCATCCATCTTCTCCCTCTCTCTACATTTTCTTCCACTCATCTCTTCCTTTTCTTCCTCTCACATCTCTTTTTCTCTCCCTCTCTGCCTTACTGGACTTTTCTCTGTTTCTCTCTCTCTCTCATTTCCTTCCTTTGTCTTTCGTCCTTTTTTTCTTATTTTCTCTCTCGCTCTACTTGTTTTTGGGGGTTTTTTGCTTTTTTTTTGTTGTTGTTATGTTCCCTTCCCATTTTTCTTTCTCGCAGTCTCCTGCATCTCCTTCTCTTTTTCTTCCTCTTCTTTCTTTCTCTTAATCTCTTTCTCTTCTCTTTTCCCACCCTCTTTTCTGCCTTCTTTTTCTTTCTATTTCCTCTCTCACCTCTCTCTCACCTCTCTCTCTCTCTCTCTCTCTCTCTCTCTTACTTCTTTGTCTTTTCTTTCTTTACATTATAGGCTTCCTTGCACTGCCAGTCGACAAACACTTCATTTTAAGAGCCATAACGATAGAATAACTCATTTAATAACATAGTCAAAATCAATCATTTATACAAGATTGTTTCCGTCATCCTTTCAGTCACACGTTTTTTGCTCTACCTATCAAAGCAGGTGACTAATTATCTACTTGATGACTGTTTACTAACGAATATATCTGCGTTTTAGTATCGTCAAACGTCAGAGTATTTTAGCGCTCAAACCAGTTAGAACAAATTCAGTATAAGAGATAAGGTAATTGAACATAGAATAAGCCGAGCTAGATGTATATTCTCCCAATACCGCACATTGCTACAAAACCAAAACTATAAAAAAATCAACATCCTCTACCAAGTTTTCCAAGAAATTGAACTCAAGGTAAACTTCAAGGTAACAATTTGGAATAAAAATGAAAGCAGTGATGGCACCGACCCTGAATCCATCATCAAAATTCAGGGTGTGGAATTAGTAAACACTAAACATTTCAAATACCTTGGCATATTGATCTGTAATAACAAATTTAGTTAAGGAGAACAGGAAACTGAACAAAGAATAGGCTGCGCTAGGGGTAGTTTCGGCCAGCACCACAAATTTCGAAGAAACAAAATAAAAATTAACCTGAAATCTTAAATCAGATGGAGACATTCATATGTCATGCATGGTGCTAAAACCGTTCAGAAATGGCTAAACTGTTAGCTGTATACAACCGCTTTTTCAGGTCTGTGTTTAAAAATGTCTTTGAACAAGGGAAGCATGTAGGCCTTAGCGAGGATCATACTTTTTCGAACATCGTGGACTGACGCCACAGACCCCAAACAAAGAACTGTACCAAATAACAGAGACCATGTAACACGAGGACTTCCAACAGCAGCAACAGCTAAAATGAATATTACATGTAAGTCGAAGAAAAAATGATGACGTAATCCGAATAATACACAAAAGTCTACATCTGCTGCATCTGGGTTATCTTCCAGAACATCTGTGTTGTCTAGAAACGAAAAGAATTCCGAAGAATTCTGTAACAGATTTCAGACTTATGGGAAGAGTATTCTGAAAGCTACTGCCATGTTACTTTGAATTTCTGTTGATAATTATTTTCAATCTTGTAGTCTCAGATGTTTTCTCGATTTTGGCGTTTCTTTGACATGGACATTTCTTATTATATACACAATTCATTAATGGCCATTTAAATAAACAGTTTAATTTTTCAAGTTCTGAAAATTAAGTTGGTTGCCAAGGTTTCTTCTATTTGCACGTCATCTTTCTTTTATTCATGTGCACTGTATCAACTAATTGATTAGTTTTTCGGGTTATCAACCTTTTGAAGTTTATTTAAAGCCAGAAAATGTTTCAAATTGTAAGAACATTTTGGCAATAATAATAATTTACTGATAAATCTCTTACTTGGGAGAAGAAGATGATTCATGCCTTTTCCAACAGTAGAAGGGTGACACAGTGCGAAATGGGTTGCTGATCTGAATTGAAGACTTTCAATAGCAGCAACAACTAAAATGAATCGTACATGTAAATCTAACAGAAAATAATGACATAATCAAAGTGTTAACAGTCAACTGTTTCAAAGAAGAGATTAGGAAGTAAACTTCCATCAAAACTGGAAAAAAACAATAACATGTAATGAACTTGAGAAACTTATTTTCCTGAATAATCTTTTTATTAGAAAGATATTATAAATTTCAATCAATAGTAACACTGGCTTCTCGGTTAATTAATGCTGAATGTTTCCTTATAAGGAAACGGCTAATATTTCCTCTTATATATACAGTGTCAGTTAAAACAAATTAAGAAGTCAATTTGTTTAATTCTTACTAGGAATGTCCTTTAAGAATTAATATCTGCGATGATTCGGGATGCGGTACAAGTTGTCGCATTCACAACTGACACAGTATGGAAAGCGATGCTGAAATGAATGCATTGTAATGTTGAAAATAAGCCATGCAAAAATTAAGATCCTATTAACCCTACCATGGTAAACATCTTCCTAGATTCAGAGGCTTACGGCCATATCATGTTGAAATACCAGTTCCCGTACAGTCATCGAATTTAAGCAACGCCGAGGCTGGTCAGTACCTAGACGGGTGACTTCTTGAGAATACCAGATGCTGTAAACTTGTATGTGCCGGTGGCTTAATAGATAACTGCTCGGAATTTCAAACCGGAGAAGTCAAGTTCCAATTCCAGTCGGGTTTGTTATATTCATTTACACGCAAATGCTCACCTCTCCCCAAGAGCTATAGTTGTCCTGGGTATGACGATAAACTGTATCCAACATCAAGGCCTCTCATCGGGAGATTAGAGGTTTTGAGAAGCGTGGAACCACCTCGTAACTGCAGTTATTCACAGGTCCACCCTAATCCGGGGTGGTAGCACCTGTTAGGGTCCCAGCTATGGGCAAATATTGACCTCCCACCCAGAAAAAAAATCAACAGGTCATTTTATAGTAAAATGAGCTTCTTAAACCTACTATGGTAAACACCTTTTTATGATTCAGAGGCTTACTGCCATATCATGTTGAAATACCAGTTCCCGTACGATAACCGAAGTTAAGCAATGACGAGCCAGGTCAGTATATAAATGGGTAACTTCTTGGTAATACCAGATGCTGTAAGCTTGTATGTGCCAGTGGTTTAATAGATAACTGCTCGGAATTTCAACCGGAAAGTCAAGTTCTAATTCCAGTCGGGTTCGTTATATTGATTTACACGCAAATACCCTTAGTAATTATATGAACCAACGTCTCCCCAAGAGTCATGGTCGTCCTGGGTATGATTATCATCATACCCAGGCAACCATAGCTCATGGAGGGTGGGAGATTGGTTCATATCAACTCTATCCAGCAGCAATGTATCTGATCGGGATATTTAAGGTTTTGAGAAGCGTGGAACCACCTCGTAACTACTGTTGTTCTCCCCAGGTCCACCCTGACCCGGGCTGGTAACACCTGTTAAGATCCCAGTTATAGGCAAATAGTGAATCCACTAAACAAAAATCAACCGGTCATTTTATACTAAATTGAGCAATAATGCATTTTGATAGCAAAATAGCAATCAGTTCAATGCTAAAAAAAAGTATAAAAATACATTTTATATTAAAAAAATTACCAGCAACACATTTTTTTTAAAATACCAACAATATATTTAATTGTCTGCAAACGATATATCTAAACATACTTCAACCCTGGAAGTATAAAATTGTGTTCAAAATATTTAGATTTTGTCATTAAATAACCCAAAGAGATTGATATACCACTAAACAAAATCTAACTACACCAACAACTATGGGTTAATTAGAAGGATTTGTATCAGTAAACCATTATCATCTACCCCCAAACTTCTTGCAATCTAAAAATATATTCTGGCTTTAAATAACCTGTAAAAGGTTGATAAGCGGTAAAAAAAAAAACAAAAAAAAAAACAAAGATTTTCGTCTTAAACACAAAATGTTTAATAGGACGTAATTTTTTAAACAGACTGTCTGAGCCCTCAACTTGAGTTTTTATTAGAGTTAGGAATGGGATGACTGGGTTTGAATAAGAGGATAAAAACGTATAGCTGATAATATTATTTTTTCAAAAACGTATCGCTGGTAATATTATTTTTTCAAAAAACGTATAACCGGCAACACTATTCTTTCAAAAAAAATGTATAGCTGATAATATTTTTTCTTCAAAAATGTACAGCTGACAACATTATTTTTTCAAAAAACGTATAACCGGCAACTCTATTCTTTCAAAAAAATGTATAGCTGGTAATATTTTTTCTTCAAAAATGTACAGCTAACAACATTATTTTTCAAAAACGTATAACCGGCAACTCTATTCTTTCAAAAAATGTATAGCTGGTAATATTTTTTCTTCAAAATGTACAGCTAACTCAATTATTTTTCAAAAAACGTATAACCGACAACACTATTCTTTCAAAAAAATGTATAGCTGGTAATATTTTTTCTTCAAAAATGTACAGCTGGCAACATTATTTTTTCAAAAAACGTATAACCGGCAACACTATTCTTTCAAAAAAAATGTATAGCTGGTAATACTTTTTCTTCAAAAATGTACAGCTGACAACATTATTTTTTCAAAAAACGTATAACCGGCAACTCTATTCTTTCAAAAAAATGTATAGCTGGTAATATTTTTTCTTCAAAAATGTACAGCTAACAACATTATTTTTTCAAAAAACGTATAACCGGCAACACTATTCTTTCAAAAAAATGTATAGCTGGTAATATTTTTTCTTCAAAAATGTACAGCTGGCAACATTATTTTTTCAAAAAACGTATAACCGGCAACACTATTCTTTCAAAAAAATGTATAGCTGGTAATACTTTTTCTTCAAAAATGTACAGCTGACAACATTATTTTTTTCAAAAAACGTATAACCAGCAAATACTATTCTTTCAAAAAAATGTATAGCTGATAATATTTTTCTTCAAAATGTACAGCTGACAACATTATTTTTTTTCAAAAAAATGTATAACCAAAGCAACTCTATTCTTTCAAAAAAATGTATAGCTGGTAATATTTTTTCTTCAAAATGTACAGCTAACAACATTATTTTTTTTTAAAAAACGTATAACCAGCAACTCTATTCTTTCAAAAAATGTATAGCTGGTAATATTTTTTCTTCAAAATGTACAGCTAACAACATTATTTTTTCAAAAAAAATATAACCGACAACACTATTCTTTCAAAAAATGTATAGCTGGTAATATTTTTTCTTCAAAATGTACAGTTGGCAACATTATTTTTCAAAAACGTATAACCACAACACTATTCTTTCAAAAAAAATGTATAGCTGGTAATACTTTTTCTTCAAAAATGTACAGCTGACAACATTATTTTTCAAAAAAACGTATAACCGGCAACTCTATTCTTTCAAAAAAAATGTATAGCTGGTAATACTTTTTCTTCAAAAATGTACAGCTAACAACATTATTTTTTCAAAAAACGTATAACCGGCAACACTATTCTTTCAAAAAAATGTATAGCTGGTAATACTTTTTCTTCAAAAATGTACAGCTGACAACATTATTTTTTTCAAAAACGTATAACCGGCAAATACTATTCTTTCAAAAAAATGTATAGCTGGTAATACTTTTTCTTCAAAAATGTACAGCTGACAACATTATTTTTTCAAAAAACGTATAACCGGCAACACTATTCTTTCAAAAAAAATGTATAGCTGGTAATATTTTTTCTTAAAAAATGTACAGCTGACAACATTATTTTTTCAAAAAACGTATAACCGGCAACACTATTCTTTCAAAAAAAATGTATAGCTGGTAATACTTTTTCTTCAAAAATGTACAGCTGACAACATTATTTTTTCAAAAACGTATTATCAGAAGCCTTGCTGTTGGACGTAGTTTATCGTCTTACCCAGGACGCGGATGTAGTTTATCGTCATACCCAGGACGTGGATGTAGTTTATCGTCATACCCAGGATACCTGGGGTTATAGCTAACGAGGCTAATCTGTTTGACCATTATTCCTGAGTGATAAATTTGATTTTCATTGGGTTTCCCATACGAAATTTGTTATTAAATTACCCCCCCCCAAACCACATCATAAAAATCAACCAATCAATAAGCGCTGTTGGATAATGGTTAACGAGACTAGTTAATCCTCAAATTTAAGAAATGTCAAAATTTTTGGTCTATTTCATTTTGACCTTTTCGCAAAGATCGTGCTAACTACTCGTTAACCATTACAGCACACCGAGACACTTTCAATAAAGATTGAAGTTACAAACCCAATTGAAAACCATCCTATTATTATGATTGCGTGTTGTATCATCTTGCCAGAGAGTAATTTTCAAAGCCTAATTACCAAAAGACTTCTTCGGTGTCTAGGAGATATAAAAGGGCCATTGCAGGAGAGTTACCTATGCATATTCGGGACGTTTCATTTTTAGACGGAGATGGTTTTGAGGATGATACATGCAGTTCCGCACAAAGTAACCTTTTGTTGCTCTGAGATGCCGATGTGTCCGGGAATTTTACATGATTTTCGGTACCCTTTTTCATCATTATTCAATACCCTTATCACAAAGGAATAATCGTGTTCTTTTGTTGTTGTTTTTGGGGTTTTTTTTGTTTTTTTTTGTTTTTTTTAAGTTTCCATATTTTTGTTACTTCGATTTGCAGGTCTTCATAATTTGTCAGGTTTTTAAATTCTTTTGTTTAGAAACATTGGAATCCTGTGGGCAAGGCATATCAATTACTTGGCAGGTTCCTTTTTTAATCTTTTATGACTGTTATTATTATCATCTTATGTCATAGACTATGAGTTTTTGAATACACCCAAATACATTTAAATTATCTGTAAAGACACAACAAAAACTAATACAGAAAACACTTTCCTCAAAATTACAATTATTATTACTATTCTAATAATTACAATAATTAGTATTATTACTATATCTATTGTAATTATTATTATTACTATAATAGCATGTTGGAGTAGTGGATAGCGGCTTGGAT
The DNA here is from genome assembly GCA_903632075.3 of Acanthosepion pharaonis. Classification (NCBI taxonomy): domain Eukaryota; kingdom Metazoa; phylum Mollusca; class Cephalopoda; order Sepiida; family Sepiidae; genus Acanthosepion; species Acanthosepion pharaonis. The sequence continues at coordinate 535,471 of CAHIKZ030000615.1, read as the reverse complement.
TGAAGAATCAGAGAGCCGAGTTCGAATACCAGTTGAATCCATTACGTTCACTTACGTGCTAACCTTCTTCTTCCCATGGGTAAATAGCACGACAGACTGGGTTCTATAGCCTTGGGTGGCAACTGGTCTAAGAGAAGGACAACTCTGAATTCAAAATCTGCGGTGGGTCATTTGGGGAGCTTGTGGCACGTAGTGCACCAGGTCTCTGTATTCGGCCCCTCAAAAAGTGTGGTTGATTCTGCACAAAACCCTTACCACCATAATCAAATCATATGTGCTGGTGTCTGGCTATCGGTTCCAAGGAACTGAGCTGCTTGACCCTCGTACGTCGAAAAACGACGACAGAGTCCAGTTCAATTACTATATCTATTATTACTGTTATTATTATTACTACATTTTGACATATTATTACCATAAGTATTATTACTATATGTGTTATTACTATATCTATTATTATTGCTCTATGTATCTATGTATTATTATTACTAAAATAAAGTAAAGCAAAGTAAAGAAGAATAACGGAATTTTTTAAAACCTACCGATTTCCCAGAACATTTCCTGATACACGATGACGTCTATTATTATTATTATTATTATTATTATAACAATTATAATAATAATATTTGTGGGATCATCTTGCCAGAGAGTAATTTTCAAAGCCTAATTACCAAAAGACATCTTCGGGGTCTAGGAGATATAAAAGGGCCATTGTAGGAGAGTTAACTATGCATATTTGGGACGTTTCATTTTTAGACGGGGATGGTTTTGAGGATGATACATGCAGTTCCGCACAAAGTAACCTTTTGTTGCTCTGAGATGCTGATGTGTCCAGGAAATTTACTCACGTGATTTTCGGTACCCTTCTTCATGGTATGCAATAACTTTATCACAACAGCGGTAATCGTAGCTTTAAGTTTCCACATTTTGTTATTTCGATTTGAAGGTCCTTTAATTTGACAGTTTTTGAAATTCTTTTGATTAGAAACATCCTGTGGGTATGTCATATCAACTTATTGGTAGTTTCCTTTTAAAAAAATCTTTTTATGACTCTCTGGTTTATTTGCATCAATTTCCCTGTCTGCGAGGATTGAGAAATTCCACGGTGTAGTCACACCACCATCATTTTTGACATCGTTCTGGTGGTGTTTGTACCATTTAGCCGAGACTTCAATACCATAGTTCGAACAGACATGTCAATGAATATATTTTCCTAGCCTGTCAGGTCTAATAATGTATTCTTTCTCAAAAAGGACTGGGCACCCTGCTACCGTTGTTGCTGTTATTATTATTATCATCATCATCATCATCATCTATACCGATGTTCCATGAGATGCACTTAAAATATCATTATGCCATGATGTCTCAGAATTACACACACATAGACATGCAATCGTCTGCATATAGCATGAAACAGACTGTCGCCTCTAAGTGTTGACTTCTATGATCACTTTTATATTTACACACGCTCTATCTCTGATATTGAGCACTTTATTCCATAAATATAGCACACCTTAAGACTATATTTCTTTATATATATATATATATATATATATATATATATATATATATTATATTGATTTCACCCCAAGCAAGGCGGGAATACCATTGGTACGCAGGGTGTGACAGAGAGTGAATGTGGGAGAAAAGATTGGGTAAGAGGAACCGCGGAAAGAATAAAAGCTGAACGGTGTTCAAGAAGATGGTGACTAACGTTGTATTTAAATTTTTGAAGATTGTAGTTATCAGGGAAGCAAGGAAACGAAAAGGGGGATCCACAAGCGGGAAGTGCGAGGGAAAAAACCGTTAGAGTAGAATTGCCGGTTATATTTAACTAATTCAACAGTAAATATATATATATATATATATATATATATATATATATAATGGACTCTCTCGTCGGTTTCGACGTATGGGGATCTGACAACTTAAGCAATTGTTTCAGTTATGAATTTTGTGCGATAATCTTAAGTGACACTTAAGACCCTGAAGTGATTTTGCAAAGGAGGCCACATATGAAGCAAGAGTGAGTATTGTAGGATTAGGTCACAGTTAGATCGGCTGACCTTTTAGATCTTGCTCTCGCTTCTTGAAGACGATTCAGACTAGCAGACTGAAAACCGTTGAGTCCACTAAAATACTTTGCTCTCCACTCTACCTGCTCCAAGGCTAAGCGCTCAAGGGTGTTATGAGGTACATTAACAGCTGAAAAGTTGCTCTTCAGCTTGTCTTTGGATATAAACCATGGGCGTCCTACATGCCTGTAGCAATGATCTAACAGGCTGTACATTAGCATCTTGGGTATCCTGCCATCAGACATTCTCAAGACATGACCAGTCCACCGCAACTGAGGCTGTATGAGGAAAGTCTCAATTCCGCCACTATTACACCTGTTAAACAGGTATACATTGGATGTCCTGTCGTGAAGGCTGACTCCACAGATGGTACGCAGACAGAACTTATGGAAAAGATTCAGCTGGGCGTATATATATATATATATATATATATATATATATATATATATATATATATATATATATATATATTGTGTGTGTGTGTGTATTTAGGCAGCATTTTTTGTTGATGCATGTTTCATTAAATAATATAGATAAGTGTTGTCTATTTATTTTATGTAAATTCTTTTCATATCGTCTGATAAGCTTAATAACATTATCATTAAACGAAGAAAGAAAATCACAATATCGATACATATTTTTTAATCCTACCTAAGCTTTCTCTGTGTGTGTGTGTGTGTGTGTGTGTGTGTGTGTGTGTGTGTGTGTGTGTGTGTGTGTGTGTGTGTGTGTGTGTGTGAAAAAACATCAAAGTTTAAGACTTTTAGTCTGAATGAACTAAAATCCAATAATTCATCCATGTTGGTAAAACTTTAGAATTTTTACTGAGTAGCCGGCCATATTTAACTATGTTGTTTAAACACATTTATTCTTACAGCATGAATTCAAAACATTAAAATAACCCAAATCAACAGCAGCAATTAAACAGTGACACTTTAATACCGCAGAACAAGCTCACCTTAAAGCTATCCTCTTATCAGCAAAATACAGTGGACAATGAAGATATCATTAGCATCTCTATCTTCTCCCTGACCATTCATATGACTGGACAAGAAACGGAAGATGTGTTATATATGAATGACGCATTGTGGCCAGAGGTTGCCTTTGTCCGGATTTGTATGGATGTACTCGACATTAGACTCCGTATCTGACCACTTTCCCTTCGCCGGACTGACCAGGCGAGGCTAATACCTACAGGCAGAGAGAAAAGTGGTTACTTATTTATTCATGAATTTCTTCTGATTGACTTGCAATATATTCATCGGAAATGCACAATTTGTCTTTCAACTAAGATGGCGGCCACCTAGCGTGTATTATCGGGTTTGGAACAACAAAGAAATAGACGAAGACTGTTTAGTCAATCTCCTCGAAATTAGATAGATAGATAGATAGATAGATAGATAGATAGATAGATAGATAGAAATTGATCGATCGATTCATAGATAGATCGATAGATATATATGAATAGACTAAAACCGATCGATCGATTCATAGATAGATATGAATAGACTAAAATCGATTTATACATAGGTAGATATGAATAGATAGATAGATAGATAGATAGATAGATATGAACAGACTCAGATAGATATGAACAGACTCAGATAGATGTGAACAGACTAGATAGATAGATAGATAGATAGATAGATAGATAGATAGATAGATATGAACAGGCTAAGATAGATAGATAGATAGATAGATAGATAGATAGATAGATAGATAATGAACAGACTCAGACAGCTATATATGAACAGACGGAGATAGATAGATAGATAGATAGATAGATGGATAGATAGATAGATAGATAGATATGAACAGACTAAGAAAGAAAGAAAGAAAGATAATCGTAGATATTTCATTGAATAGAACTGACAAAGACCGCCTATCTTTTTCGTATATTTCTCCTAGTGTCAAATAAAATGTCTTCCTCATGGAAATAGACAAAATCAAATCAAAGTCTTTGTCTGCGTTTGAATCAATTTAACGAAATTCAACACAATTGCCTCATTTCGGCAAAAGTACCCTTCCTATGTACCCAACGTACTTAAGAGGCTTTTTAATTCAATAACAGGAGAATCGCACGAAAAGACTTAATAGACACTTATTGTCTCTTCTACTCAACAGAACCTGATTAATTTGAAGATTTTTGTCTAAGCACGATTTTTTTTCAAATCTCTATAGGCTTACGTAATAGATACCGGCTCAGAATTAGAAATTAAGGAGGCGAGTTCGAATTCCAGTTGGGTTCGTTACGTCCACTTACGCTCAAATACCTTACGGTAAGGTATGTTGTTGCATTTTTTTGTATATATTATGTAACTAGTGAGCCAATCCAAATGACTTGACTCACTTTATAGTCCACCAATAGAAGGTTAACCAATCAGAAGACGTAGAATATTCAATCCGTCGTATATAAAGGCGGCCATTTTTGTTTACTCTATCCGAATGTCCAGTGCCAGCTTGTCAGACGAAGAGAAACAGAAGGACGAACTACGCTCTGCTACTTTTAACAAAATATCCACTGCTAACCTGAACAACGCTTTCCTACTGTCTTCGAAATATTCACTGCTAACCTCTGGATTTTATACTCGAAGACGACTGTCATCATGAATAACATATGTCTCTCTCACCTATGGGCTGAATAGCAGGACAGATTATGGTCCTATAGCCTTGGTTGGCAACCAGTCTACCGCAGAAAGAAACGGCAACCAAATGCGGAAACATCTCCTGCCCAGTCATGAATCAAAAGACACACGATCTCCCAAACATATATCACGTATGGCACTTAATTGAAAGAGTCAACAGGGATTTAAGTGAGGAAGTTGTGGAGAGACAAAATCATCGAAGCGTGTATCACATGTGGCACATGACTGAAAAAGTCAACAGTGACTTACATGAGGAATTTTTGGAAAGATATCACCACCAAGTGTGTGTTAAATATGGCACTTAACTGAAAACGTCAACAGTGATTTAGTTGAGGAAGTTGTGGAGAGACATCATCGCCCAAGCATGTATCATGTACGATACTTAATTGAAAGAGTCAATAGGGATTTAAGTTAGGAAATTGTGGAGAGCCAGCATCGCCAAGCGTGTGTTAAATATGGCACATCTGAAAACGTCAACAGTAATTTGAGTGAGGAAGTTGTGGAGAGACATGATCGCCCAAGCATGTATCACGTATGGCACTTAATTGAAAGCGTCAATAGGGATTTAAGTTAGGAAGTTGTGGAGAGACATGATCACTAAAGCGTGCATCGCGTGTGGTACATAACTGAAAGAGTCAACAGGGATTTAGATGAGGAAGTTGTGGAAAGACAGCATCGCCAAGCGTGTGTTAAATATGGCACTTAACTGAAAACGTGAACAGTAATTTGGGTGAGGAAGTTGTGGAGAGACATGATCGCCTAAGCGTGTATCGCGTGTGGTTTTTAACTGTCTGACTGATAAGTTTACGGTTTTAATTTGAAACACCGCTTCTAATACGATTACCGAAGTTAAGCAACATCGAGCCTGTTTAGTACTTAGATGGGTAACTGAGAAGAGGTACGGTAAGCTTGGATGTACGGCTGGCGTAATGAATGACGGCTCGGAATTGGGAATCGTAAAGCTGAGTTAGTATTTTCAGTTGGGCTCGATATATTTACTCACGCGCAAATACATCCAAAACAATAAAAGACTTAGTCAACATTAAACAGAACATTACGATAAAATCTGAAGAAATTTACTCCAACGCCTGTAACACACACACACACACACATACACACACACACACACATATATATATATATATTATAATTATTTTTTTAAAAATATGATTCCTTCGCTATATAAGAGTTCTCATGTTTCAAAAACGAGAGCCGAAAACCTCAATATAATTATTAAAATTAAATTAAATTTTCGCTTGAGGATGAAACAAGGCTTGATACTTTAACTCAATTTAATTTTAATAATTATATTGAGTTTTTCGGCTATCGTTTTAGAAACACGAGAACTCTTATGTAGCGAAGGAATCATATTTTTTTTAAATAATTATAATTTAAGCTCTACTTCTGTATGGAGCACTGTTTTTTAAAAATAAAAACAAAAATACTAAAGAACTCCGGATTATTTACGTAACGTGTTCTTTTCTATATATCTGCACACACACATATATAGTCATCCACAGACAAACTGTTTCGTAGCCCCTCAGGGTGGTTAGACATTCGGTTGCCTATAGCTAGGATTGAAACCCGGCTGAATTGGCGTCAGACGGACAATCTACCCCTAAGCCGTTGGCGCACAGCAGAGACGAAGTTGAATTTAAGCGTATTTATTTTTAGATAAACACGCCAGTGACTGAGACAACTCGATTCGCTTTATCGAAGAGTATTGCATTACTAGCAATAATAGTCACTGTTTACAAACTCACACTTTGTCCCCAGAGAGCTCAACAGAAATAATTTTTCAGGGGCATATATTGTCATCCACAGACAGACGGTTTCGCTATATCACAGCTATATATCTAGTGAAGGTAACAATCTGTTGCTATATAATCCAAGTGGATCCTAGATCATATTAAAACTGATCCACAAAAAGAGCTCAATGTAGTTATTATTACAGAGCAAATAATTAATAAACAATAAAATCCCAAATCACCTCATATGGGGAATAGCCTATTTTGGCTATTTCACACCGGTTGATAAGACATTCGACCGATATCTTCGTCTGCTAAAATAGCCTATTCCCTATATGAGGTGTTTTTGGATTTTATTGTTTAATCATTATATATATATATAGTAAAGGTAACAAATCTGTTGGAATATAATCCAAGTCGATCCTAGTAATATAAAATATTAAAACTGAAACACAAAAAGAGTTCAATGTATTTATTATTACAGAGCAAATAATTAATAAACAATAAAATCCAAAATCACCTCATATGGGGGATAGCCGATGTCGCTAGACGAAGATATCGGTCGTCTGTCTTATCAAGAGTTCGTGTCAGAAATAGAAATTTAACTGTGAAAGCTAAAAAAGAAATAAAAATAAAAACAGTCAAAAAACTAATACAAAATTTATCCATTTCAATATTTCAGTAAGACAAAATCCACGAGGAATGAATTAGTGTTAAAATGTCGACATAAAAATAAATTCACATTTCCATAATATAGGTTTAACTTAATTAGCTACTATATTTCAATCATATTCACTCCCCTCTAACTGGTCAAATGTCGAATGTATAACTAACTCTGAATTCTATATTCCCCCTCTTTACACTATTTTATCTACACGGCCTTGTAGGTGATGAATTATTTCTCACCAAACAATCTCTAGTGCTAGAGGGGTATAAATATAAGAGTGTACTCTGCACTGGGGTCAACTCCAAGTGGTTACAGTCTGTTTCATACTTGAACGCAATTTATATATATATATGTGTGTGTGTGTGTGTGTGTGCGCGCGCGCGCACGCGGGTGTATGTGTCTGTATGCGTATCTCTGTGTGTAGATTTAATAGGCCGTTTAACAAAATTTGAGGATTAAAAAGCCAACAAAATGAGAAAAAAATTGACCACATGATTGATATTTATTATATATTATTAGCCTTTTGATTAAATTGAAGCACGAAAAGAAAGATTTTAAAGTCGGAATTTTCGGACACGCCTGTATCTTTTTATAACGAGACCAGGAATAAGCAAAGGAGTGGGACTTGTTATTGTTGCTTGGAGGGCTCCCCCACCCCGTGAAAATTATATTCTCTGGGGAAACCCTAATCCCTGTTTAATCCCTTAATGTGTGATTTTATTTTGAAAATATATTTCAACTCCGATCTGCATCTTTCTTGTCGGCTGTTGAATGAAGACGCTAAACGCACGCATCAGATATCATCAATGCTATGGAACGTCTGATTGAAGTGTGCAGCGACAGTAAAAAAATTGTTGTTGTTGTCTTTGATGGTTATAAATGTATATAAATTAAAAGAGTGCTCAATAAAATTTTCATAATACGAAAATGTAGGGGAAATTAAGATATAAAATATCCGAAACACTGACATTTCTGCAGCCACGATTTCTACCAAAATGATTTCCTCAGGCAGTATGTTAGAGTGTTTCACCTTAAAAAAAATTATTATTGTACTTGCACCGTCAGTAGAGGGAGAAGTAGAAAAATATGTTGGAAGAAATAAAGTTAGAGATCGCAAAGCTGAATAGAAAGCCGGGGGGAGGGGATTAAACCGTTTCCACAAATGCTCCTATCCAGCAAAAAGATCAGTTATTCCAAATCCGTCTATGATATATGACGTATTACAAGCTAGATTTAATTCAATTTTAAAAAGAAAAGAAATGGAGCGACATAATCCACTATTTAAAACAAATTAATTTTTTTATTACACCTAAACCTGATGATGACTAATGTTAGTTGAAACCTTAATTAATATAACGTGAATTTTGGCTACTTTGTTCACACACATCAGCCAGACTCGCCAGAATTCACACTTTGGAGAAAATGATCAATGAATAAAATCAACACACAATTTCTATTTTAAAAATGAATGTTTAATTTTAGAATTTTTATTTTTAATGTTTTTTGTTTAATGTTTTTAATGCTTTTTGCTTTAATGTCTTTTTGATATTTTTGTTTAATGGTTTTTCGTGCATTTTTATGGGGTTTTTTTTTGTTTAATGCTTTTTGTTTTAATGTTTTTGTGATTTTTGTCTTAATTTTTTGTTTAATTTTTTATTTTTTATTTTTAATGTCTTTTATTTTTAATATTTTTATTGTTTTTTGTTTAATGTTTGTGTTTGAAGTTTTTTAATGTTTTAATGCTTTTTTCGTCTATTTTCATGTTTTTTGTTCAATGCTTTTTGTTTTAATGTTTTGTGCTTTTATGCTTTTTAATGTATTTTTATATTTTTTTGTTTAATTTTTTTAATGTTTTCTGATTTAATGTTATTTTAATGTTTTATTTATGTAGGGAAAACATGTTGGATTCGGCAATATTTGTATTTTTACAGACATCCTTCCAATTTAATAAGGTTTTTTTTAATTTCCAATAATTTATAATTAATTATTTTTCGGATAATTATTTTTATACGATTAATTTGGCATTTTATTTGTTCATAAAATAGTGAGTTTTACTCGCTGCTGAAATAAAATTGTGTTTATTATTTTTAAACCCGTGGCGATACGCCAGAAAACCTCAGTATATCTATTTTCATACCGATGCCGATGAAACTAGTTGTAAATGGATGCGAACAGAAACAATCAATCAGCTTGATGTACCCCGTTGGAGACTCCATTTCTTTAACTCAAACGGAAACTTAACTCACTTTGACATCCAGAAGTCATATGACAAAAACAGACCTTCATTTCATCCGACTGCGTGCATCCACTTCCGGAATTCTATCCAAAAATATCAACGCCAGAAAAAAAGTTTCCACAGCAACAGTTCCGAGCCACTGACTGACATTAAAGCCAACGCCGTTTACGGATGGGTCAACTATTGTGATTAGCTTGTCTAAAGGTACGACAGGAGAAAACCAGCCTTCCTCATCCCGCTTTTAGCCTTGTGTCACATTTACACTAAATTCTTACGGGAAAGATATAATAACGCCCAAACATTGCTGGGAATAAACTGACTGCGCCTGCAGATAGACAAAAAGTTAAACATGTACACAGAAATGTTAAGTTATTCGGAAAATAATATTCGATTTTAGAATCAACTTTTATTCCCGAATTAACGTATGAAGGTCATTCAATAAATAAGGTGAATTTTTCGGTATAAGGACTTCTAATACAGATAGAAGCTTACTTTTTTTTATTTTTTTTATTTTATTTGTTTTTTGTTTTACTTCTTTTTCACTTGGATCTAATTTCTTTTGCAGATTAAAAAAAAAACTTTGAGAGTTTTGGCGATTAACAAAGATGGCCGACCAAGAAGCATGCTCCAGGATTGAACAGTGGTCAGTTATCAAGTTTTTGGTTGCTGAAGGGTGCAAACCAGTTGAAATTCATAGGACAATGTCAACTGTGTATGGTGCCACATGTTTCAGCAAAAAAAAATGTCTACAAGTGGGCTAAATTGTTTAAAGAAGGACGGAACAGTGTTGAGGATGAAGACAGGCCTGGGAGGCCTACAGAAGTGAGGTCTCCTGAGGTGATCGAATCAGTCAATGACCTCATTCAGTCTGACAGAAGAACTACTGTGAACTGCTGAGGCAGGTCAAGAAAGACATAAAGAACAAACGCAGGGGTCATCAGTCAGAAGGAGTCATCTTGCATCATGACAACGCAAGGCCTCACACAGCAGCCCAGACGGTGCAGACCATCAACGAGCTGGGCTGGAAACTGCTCCCTCATCCCCCTTACACCCCAGACCTTGCCCCTTCAGACTTTCACCTGTTTGGTCCCTTGAAAGCGTTCACGAGAGGCACGAAGTTTAAAAGTGACGATAAAGTCAAAAGTGTTGTGAGCGACTGGTTGAGACATCAGTCCAAAGATTTTTACGCTGAGGGAATACGGAAGCTTGTGCACAGATGGGAAAAGTGTGTGACAGTGCTGGGAGACTAGGTTAAAAAACAAAGTCAGCTTCTATCTGTATTAGAAGTCCTTATATCGAAAAATTCACCTTATTTATTGAATGACCCTCTTATTTAATAAAAATAGGAATCCTGAAGATATATATATATATATATCATTTTTTTTCTTATTTCTTTGCTTAATTTTTTTTTCTTATTTATTTTGTATATTTTTATATTGAAGGAAAAATAGTTATTAGTACATTATAGTTATTACTAAATAAACGATCTGAGCTCATCTCAAAATGCAGACACGAAAACAAATTTTTACTATGTTACTTAAAAATCGAAAACTGAAAAGAATAATAAAAAATAAACAAAATAATATAAAAAAATTAAACACAAGGAAATAATAAACAAATTAACAAAAGACTCCCGTTAGAATAGACGAAATAAAATAAATAAAAATAGAAAATAAATACATAAAATACAAATAAAAAATAATCAATCTGAATAAATAAATAAATATATATATAAAGTAAGCAATAAACATATCAACAAACCAATCCCGCCAAAATAACCGTTAGAATAGACTTCAACAATCAATCACAAAATTCGACGAGAAGATAGCTATAACTGCTTTGTAACGATAAAAAATTACTACGTTACTCAAAAATCGAAAACCGAATAGAGTATGCAAAAATATACAAAATAAAAATAGGTCTGGGGTGCGTTTCAATGTCTCACAAGACATGGGCCTGCCCGAGGGGTCATCTATTCATCGGGACTGGTGGTATTTCGGGTTCCGAGCGGCGATAATGAAATATAATTAGTTTGGTTTTCGAGGCATTGCATGCAACCAACCAGTTTTAGTTTAAATGGCGCGGTGGGATGTGTTCTCTAGTCTTGAGTGGCAGCCAATTAAAGAAAAGAGTAACTCTGAATTCCAAACCGGGAAAAGATGACGGGAAACCACTCCATTATATTTGGCAAGAAGACATGGCAATTCCCAGATAATAAAGAAAAGGAATGTGGAGAGCCATGACCGTCGACGTCCTAAACGGAATGGGCTTATAAAAACAAAGTAACATCTATATGGATGCTATAGGTTAAAATTTAAAAAGAAAAAATATTTGTTTGGTGATGGCCAGACAGTGACGGCAATAGCACACGTTCTACAGGAAAATGGCTGACAAGAAGTGATGAACGATGATTCAGACGCTGTTGTCTTCAATGAAATAACAAACAAAAACGGACATACGATACAGGTGCGTAATATTTGTCCTCTTATGTGTCAGTGAATGCTGAACAATCTACTCAAAGATTAAAGTAACAGAAATGTGATTCTACTGAAGGAAGCTGAGGATACCATGTACCGAATATGTGAATAACGACGAAAATTTAGAGAAAATGGAAACAAAAATGAAACTTATACTTAACATCAGAAAGAGACAGTTGAAATTTCTACAGAAGGATGCTGAGGATACCATGGACTGAATATGTGAGCAACGACGACGTTTTAGATAAAATGGAAACAAAAAGGAAACTTATACTTAACATCAGGAAGAGACAATTGAAATTTCTACAGAAGGATGCTGAGGATACCATGGACCGAATATGTGAGCAACGACGACGTTTTAGATAAAATGGAAACAAAAAGGAAACTTATACTTAACATCAGGAAGAGACAGTTGAAATTTCTACAGAAGGATGCTGAGGATACCATGGACCGTATATGTGAGCAACGACTAAGTTTTAGAGAAAATTGAAATTAAAAGGAAACTTATATTTAACATCAGGAAGAGACAGTTAAAATTTCTACAGAAGGATGCTGAGGATACCATGGACCGAATATGTGAGCAACGACGAAGTTTGAGAGAAAATGGAAACAAAAAGGAAACTTATACTTAACATCAGGAAGAGACAGTTGAAATTTCTACAGAAGGATGCTGAGGATACCATGGACCGAATATGTGATCAACGACGACGTTTTAGAGAAAATGGAAACAAAAAGGAAACTTATACTTAACATCAGAAAGAGACAGTTGAAATTTCTACAGAAGGATGCTGAGGATACCATGGACCGAATATGTGAGCAACGATGAAGTTTTAGAGAAATGGAAACAAAAAGGAAACTTATACTTAACATCAGAAAGAGACAGTTGAAATTTCTACAGAAGGATGCTGAGGATACCATGGACCGAATATGTGAGCAACGATGAAGTTTTAGAGAAAATGGAAACAAAAAGGAAACTTATACTTAACATCAGAAAGAGACAGTTGAAATTTCTACAGAAGGATGCTGAGGATACCATGGACCGAATATGTGAGCAACGATGAAGTTTTAGAGAAAATGGAAACAAAAAGGAAACTTATACTTAACATCAGAAAGAGACAGTTGAAATTTCTACAGAAGGATGCTGAGGATACCATGGACCGAATATGTGAGCAACGATGAAGTTTTAGAGAAAATGGAAACAAAAAGGAAACTTATACTTAACATCAGGAAAAGATAGTTGCGGCACATAATGTAGAAAGAGGGCTTGGAAAATCTGATACTCACTGGGTAGATTGAAAGCAAGTGGGAGAGAAGAAAATAGCGTATAACGTACTTGACGTGCTTGAGTAAATGAATGGGAGAAGATGGCTTTGGAGAAATAGAAAAAAGAGAAAATTTATTAAGAGCTACAAAGGACAAGAAATTGTGGAGAGCCATGATCGCCTACATCCAGAAGGAACATAGCACTTAAAGAAGAAAAATGAGCTTGTGTAAATGGATGGCAGAACAGGGTTTAGGAAAGATAAGAAAAACACAAGATTTGTTTCGAAAGGACAAGGACAGGAAATTGTGGAGAGCCATGATCGCCTAAATCCAGAAGGGACATGGCACATAAAGAAGAAAAATGAGCTTGAGTAAATGGATGGTGGAACAGGGTTTAGGAGAGATAACAAAAACACAAAATTTATTAAGAGCTACAAAGGAAAGGAAATTGAGGAGAGCCATGATCGTCTACGTCTTGAGGGAAAACAGCACATGAAGAAATAGATCAACAATCAAGATGTGGACGATGACGCATAAACTGAAAAAAAATGTTTGCAACTGACTTAATTTACAAAGCTTGAAAAATAAAACTATGTATTTAAGCGACAAGCGGTAGATTGTGTACATGATAACCGATATCCTTGTCAAAGACAATCCTAAATAAAGAAAACTTCTAAGACTACAAGATATGTTTTGGGGGATGACTAACAGGAATGCCAAGCAGCACGGCAGCAGCTTTCAGAATTCTGAAGGCTAGCGGCCATATTACATTAAAAAACGAGCTCTTGTACGATCACCGAAACTAAACAACGTCGCGCGTCGTGAATAGATTCATATATTTTCTAAGGGTATTTGCGCATGTAAAGATCCTTAATGAAATTTGAACTCGGCTCTCCAATTTCGCATATTCAAGTTTACAGCACCTGATATTCTCAAGCGGTCACCCATCTAGGTACTGACCAGTCTCGACGTTGCTTAACTTCAGTGATCATACGGGAATCAGTGTTTCAACTTGATATGACGGTAAGCCTCTGAATTTAGAAATATGTTTACCATGATAGGTTTAAGAAGCTCATTTTGCTATAAAATGACCTGTTGATATTTTGGGCTTTCACTATTTGCCCATAACAGGTGCTACCACCCCGGATTAGGGTGGACCTGTGAATAACTGCAGTTTCCAGGTGGTTCCACGCCTCTCAAAACCTCTAATCTCCCGATGAGAGGCCTTGATGTTGGATATAGTTTATCGTCATACCCAGGACAACTATAGCTCTTGGGGGTAGGTGAGCATTTGCGTGTAAATGAATATAACAAACCCGACTGAAATTGGAACTTGACTTTCCGGTTTGAAATTCCGAGCCGTTATCTATTAAACCACCGGAAAATACAAGTTTACAGCATCTGGTATTCCCAAGAAGTCACCCATCTAGATACTGACCAGCCTCGGCGTTGCTTAAATTCGATGACTGTACGGGAACTGGTATTTCAACATGATATGGCCGTAAGCCTCTGAATCTAGGAAGATGTTTACCATGGTAGGGTTAATAGGATCTTAATTTTTGCATGGCTTATTTTCAACATTACAATGCATTCATTTCAGCATCGCTTTCCATACTGTGTCAGTTGTGAATGCGACAACTTGTACCGCATCCCGAATCATCGCAGATATTAATTCTTAAAGGACATTCTTAGTAAGAATTAAACATTTCGACTTCTTAATTTGTTTTAACTGACACTGTATATATAAGAGGAAATATTAGCCGTTTCCTTATAAGGAAACATTCAGCATTAATTAACCGAGAAGCCAGTGTTACTATTGATTGAAATTTATAATATCTTTCTAATAAAAAGATAATTCAGGAAAATAAGTTTCTCAAGTTCATTACATGTTATTGTTTTTTTCCAGTTTTGATGGAAGTTTACTTCCTAATCTCTTCTTTGAAACAGTTGACTGTTAACACTTTGATTATGTCATTATTTTCTGTTAGATTTACATGTACGATTCATTTTAGTTGTTGCTGCTATTGAAAGTCTTCAATTCAGATCAGCAACCCATTTCGCACTGTGTCACCCTTCTACTGTTGGAAAAGGCATGAATCATCTTCTTCTCCCAAGTAAGAGATTTATCAGTAAATTATTATTATTGCCAAAATGTTCTTACAATTTGAAACATTTTCTGGCTTTAAATAAACTTCAAAAGGTTGATAACCCGAAAAACTAATCAATTAATTGATACAGTGCACATGAATAAAAGAAAGATGACGTGCAAATAGAAGAAACCTTGGCAACCAACTTAATTTAGAGAACTTGAAAAATTAAACTGTTTATTTAAATGGCCATTAATGAATTGTGTATATAATAAGAAATGTCCATGTCAAAGAAACGCCAAAATCGAGAAAACATCTGAGACTACAAGATTGAAAATAATTATCAACAGAAATTCAAAAGTAACATGGCAGTAGCTTTCAGAATACTCTTCCCATAAGTCTGAAATCTGTTACAGAATTCTTCGGAATTTTCGTTTCTAGACAACACAGATGTTCTGGAAGATAACCAGATGCAGCAGATGTAGACTTTTGTGTATTATTCGGATTACGTCATCATTTTTTCTTCGACTTACATGTAATATTCATTTTTTGTTGTTGCTGCTGTTGGAAGTCCTCGTGTTACATGGTCTCTGTTATTTGGTACAGTTCTTTGTTTGGGGTCTGTGGCGTCAGTCCACGAGGTTCGAAAAAGTATGATCCTCGCTAAGGCCTACATGCTTCCCTTGTTCAAAGCCATTTTTAAACATAGACCTGAAAAGGCGGTTGTATACAGCTAACAATTTAGCCATTTCTGAACGGTTTTGGCACCATGCATGACATATGAATGTCTCCATCTGATTTAAGATTTCAGGTTAATTTTTATTTTGTTTCTTCGAAATTTGTGGTGCTGGCCGAAACTACCCCGAGCGCAGCCTATTCTTTGTTCAGTTTCCTGTTCTCCTTAACTAAATTTGTTATTACAGATCAATATGCCGATGTATTTGAAATGTTTAGTGTTTACTAATTCCACACCCTGAATTTTGATGATGGATTCAGAGTGGGTGCCATCACTGCCTTCATTTCTATTCCAAATTGTTTTCGGAAAGTTTTACCTTGAGTTCAATTTCTTGGAAAACATCGGAGACTACGAGATACGTTTGGGAGAATTATCAGCAGGAATTCAAAGTAACATGACAGTAGCTTTCAGAATACTTCCCAGAAGTCTGAAATCTGTTACAGAATTCTTCGGAATTCTTTTCGTTTCTAAACAACACAGATGTTCTGGAAGATAACCCAAATGCAGCAGATGTTGTGTTCTGTGTATTAAGTTGATTTAATTTTGATTACTCTTATGTGTTAATAGACGAGAGAGACTTTTTTTAGGAAATTTTCCAACCAACCCGTGCTTATTAAGATTACACCGTTTATTAATTTTTAACGTTTTGACAAATTTAAATGATTTTCCAAACACTCGTTTTTTTTTTTGTTTTTGTTTTTTTTAGGACCTGTTGTTTATTTCAGATTGACAAGAATTCCAACCTCTCCCACCAATTATTGACACCCGTATCAGACAGTCCATGAAACAGAATTGGACCTCATCGATTAACCAATGCCGGTCGGATTTTGCTTAACTGGATATACAATGTGCATTTCAACCATTTGCTGGCAGTAAATATCCGCAATGCGGATCTGGTTAGATTCCAGATATTTTTAATGATCGGTGACTATCAGACAGTCACGATGATCTTCTGTTGTTGCAATTTCGATTATGGAAAGTGTTATAATCAAGCCATTGAGCCAATCGTTTACAATTGGCATAAAGGATCGATTTCTCATCATAAGTCCCTATTTGATCAAGAAATGGACCCCCTTGAATTTCGCAGATGTAGTATCGAACACACTTCAAAACGTCAAACTCTTTGACTTTCACTGAGTTTATATGGACCTCGTTTAACGAAATTCTTCACCATGCAAATTTACTTGAGATGGCTGAAGAAGATGTCAAGATGCGTGGAAAAATGATAGTCAGGGGAACAATGTCATCCTGCGGGGGTATTATTGCATTTTGGCTTAACGGAATGTGCATTTCTCCCAGTTGCTGACGGTTAACTTCAGCAGTGATGCCTTGGAAAGCTGTCATATATATCGACAATGGCGGATGACCAGACAGGGACCATAAGCTACTGCTGTTTTAGTATCAGTTTTGGGAAATGTTTGGAAGTTTCGCCGCCAACACGCCATTGAGTCAATCATTTACGATTGTCATATAGGATCTATTTCTCATCACAAGTGCCTATTCGTTCAAGAAATGGACCCCTTGAATTTCGCAGATGTAGCATCGAACACAATTCAAAACGTCAAACTCTTTGACTTTCGCTGAGTTTATATGGACTTCGTTTATCTTCAGCTTGCTAATTTACTTGAGATGGCTTAAAAAGATCTCAAGATGCGTGGAAAAATGATAGTCAGTTGAATATGGTAGATGAGACAAAGTTTTGTATCTGAAGTCGCTAAGCTTCTGCAGTGTCATCCTGCGAGGGGATTGTCATGAAACAGAAACGGTTTAACCAGTGCCGGTCGCATTTTGGCTTAACGAAATATTCATTTCCCCCAGTTACTGGCGGTTAACTTCGGCAGTGATGACTTTGAAAGCTGTCATGGATATCAACAATGGCGGACGACCAGACAGGGACCATAAGCAACTGCAGGTTTAATTTTAGTTTTAGAAAATGTTTGGGAGTTTCGCCGCCAACACGTCATTGAGTCAATCATTTACGATTGTCATAAAGGATCTATTTCTCATTACAAGTCAATATGCGAGCAAGAAATGGATCACACGAATTTCGCAGATGCAGCATCAAATACATTTCAAAACGCTTTACGTTAAACTCTTAAAGAGATTGATATAAAGTTAACAAAGAGGGCAGACTGAGAAGAATTCCAATCTCTTCCAACAATTACTGACACCCACACCCGTATCAGGCACCGAGGTTATGTTTAAGGAGTTCTTGTCTTTCCAGGATGCCTTTCTCACATATTTTCCCAAACGCCTCGCTAAGGATTCAACATACTTTGTGTTGTAACCTAGAAAAAGTTACTGAATGAGGAATAACCAAAGCGGAGATTGGAAATGAAATATATTATAACATCAACAAAATACAATACTCGCCAGCGCCGTGAAGTAGGTCAACCACTGCTAGTGGTGGACTACTTATACAGCACATTTACTCCCACTTACAATAGTGTTCAGCATATTCATGAAGATTGGGACATACCCGTTAGTGTTCATAGGTACGGTATATAACACTTTGGTTGTGCCACTCATCACATTTCCTTTTTGTACATTATTTCACCCGATACAAGGCCTACGCTGTCTGGCTTACGATTATTTCTTAGTGTTATGTAGTGTACGAAAAGGTTTTTCTTCCTGCGTGTGAGTACGAATCCCTCGTTGCCAAGTTGTTATGTAGTGGTTTCACAGTGGAGGCTTGTATTTGTACTAAGTCGGTCCTAAAATAGATTCGACGTACAAAACGTATAATAGGTAATGACGCAGTAATCTAGTTGTGGTGGCTGATACTTTAATATCCGACTAACGGTCGTCCGACAGCGACTGACTGACCAAACTCACTGAACGACTGCCTTGTTACTCTTACTACTCCTACTTATTATAGGTGGAAGAGTCTATTAACTATAGAATAGGTGTGTTCCACTATAACACTTAGTGAGTTAAATCTTCTTTGGGTGCCATATTTACTCATTTTTCTGCCAAAGCTACGTTAGTTTAGGAAGTTTACTCGGTTTTATTTTTGTTTTTTTTTTAAGGAAGTTTTTCGACCTCCACCCGTTAAACTTATAAAAACTACCCCGTTTATTAAGTCCGATATTTTTAACTTTTTAAATGATTTTTATTATTTTATTACGATTCCCCCACGGCCAAGCCCCGTTTATTGCTTAATGAGAAAAATCGGAACCCCAGAAATATGTCATTAGGATATATGATACCAATTCGAATGAGCATGGAAAAAGCAAAAAGGAGTAATATACAAAGGTACTCAGAAAAGAGGTATAATAGACAGGTACTCTGAAAGGAGTAATATACAAAGGTACTCAGAAAGGAGTAATATACAAAGGTACTCAGAAAGAAGTAATATAGACAGGTACTCAGAAAGGAGTAATATAGACAGGTACTCAGAAAGGAGTAATATACAAAGGTACTCAGAAAAGAGGTATAATAGACAGGTACTCTGAAAGGAGTAATATACAAAGGTACTCAGAAAGGAATAATTTACAAAGGTACTCAGAAATGAGTAATATAGACAGGTACTCAGAAAGGAGTAATATACAAAGGTACTCAGAAAGGAGTAATATAGACAGGTACTCAGTAAGGAGTAAAATACAAAGGTACTCAGAAAGAAGTAATATAGACAGGTACTCAGAAAGGAGTAATATACAAAGGTACTCCGAAAGGTGTAATATAGACAGGTACTCAGAAATGAGTAATATACAAAGGTACTCAGAAAGGTGTAATATAGACAGGTACTCAGAAAGGAGTAATATACAAAGGTACTCAGAAAGGAGTAATATACGAAGGTACTCAGAAAGGAGTAATATAGACAGGTTCTATTTAGGCTATAAATTAGTAATCGGACAATGTTGAATAAATGTATCATATTTAAGTTTTCTGATCTGTTAGAGCTGCTCAGCCAACTTGACATATTTGGGAAAGACATTAGAATAATCAAGAATCTATACTGGCAGTAAACCGCCTGCATACAGACAAAACGGTTTGCGTTAATGCCGGTTTATATTCATCAATTTTCTTTTTTCTCTTAAAACAGTTTGAAAATAGGTTTCGCAAGTGAACTTTTATTGCCCTTTGTAACAATAGAACTTTCCTTCCAATACTTTTGTTTTGGGTAATGTGGAAAGCTAATACCTTGATTATATCATTATTTTATTTTCTAGTTATATATGTCTTATATTCCGTGCTAAGGGAATAAATATTTAACACCAGGTGGATAATAGAAGAAAGGTTTATTGTACACAACCAGTACAATATGAAATATTGTACAGTTATACACACAGGTCAATCTAGTAGTGAGTGCCACTAATTGGAATGTCGGGCGTGCTTGCGTCTTTTCTCTCTTACTCTTAATATTTAACAGCCCCCCACCCCACGAGGGATGTATATGGCATAAGGCCGAGTTTACCGTGGGTTCTCTGAGCCAGTAGGCTCGGCCAAAAATATTCTCTTAGAACCCGCATAAGCGGGTTCAGGGTCTGTCTACTTCCCCGGACGAAACTTTGCCTCGTCCGGGTTCCTCTCTGCTCAAGTTAAAGTGTTCGATAGGGAAGAACAGGAGAGAGCACTATTCTCTTTCTCACTCTTTGTTGTGGGGCTCTCCCCTTTTTACATAAGATGGACTCGTCCAAAGTATACTTATACTGACAGAGAGAATACCTGTTGTTGAGATACGTCGCGATACAGTCTCGACGTCTGTCGAACTCTCTGCTTTGCCAGAGAGGAACCCGGACGAAGCTTTGCCGAAGGGCAAAGTTTCGTCCGGGGAGGTAGACAGGCCCTGAACCCGTCTAGGCGGGTTCAAAGGGTTTATTTTTGGCTCGGAGAAACCCACTTTAAACTCAGCCTTGTGCCACATATATTCCTCGTGGGTGAAATATTAAATACTGAGATACGTTGAGATACGTGGAGATACGTTGAGATACGTTGAGACAGGTTGAGAGATACGGAGACAGACACAGGGTGTTCTCAGAGAGTTATACAAGAGTCCAGAGAGAGAGAGAGAGATGATTACGGCTTTACTTACAGAGACTTGTACATATACTTTCTACTAACCCGCATTCCTGGACTACTAATCTTCACTTCAAGTCTGTATTCTTACGCTTAATACAATTATTTTTCTATCTCAATTACTAGCGTTGTTTATTTATTTGTGCAGGATTCCATTCACGGAATCCACAACACTCTCCCTTCAGTCTTTCGTAGACAGTTGACTTTTTAGGTACTTACTACCTACGCTGACATCGGCATTACACCGAACGAACCTCTTTACGACAAGGTAGGTACTGCTTTAGGGCTGAAATTCCCGGTGCTGAGCAAATTCTCCTATCTAAAATAAGCAATGATAACTCCACTTACAGCACAGGGGACATTAACCACGCCTCAGTAAATTCTCATTGGCTTATGGTTAACTCTTGTGCCAAGTCATATTCCTCTTTATCAATAGAATAAGTGGAATAATGGAATCAGCCAGAACGTTTATGAGCGAGAATTTCAGGCATACAACTCAAAGTCAAACTACGGGATACGCCCAGGAATCAAGACTGCAGAACTTCTTGAATCAGAAACATCACGTCTTGAATCCATTTTTAATCACTGATCTGATAAAATGGATGTATGCAACTGATAGATGCTATATATGACATCCACATGAGAGTCTACATGTGACGAAACTATTTAAGAATATGGCTATAGTTCTTATTATTCGCATATATATATATATATATATATATATATATATATATATATATATATATATATATATAAAAAAGGTAACTTTCAATAATATCAACTGTGAACACGGCCACAACGTGGTAACCGTCTCCTGAAATTAAGGAAAACTTGCGAAAAATTGAAAAAAAACACCTGTATAGTTTTTGGAAAAAGTTTTGCGATTAAACTTTTTAATAATGTTTTCTTGTATACGTACATATTTTTTCTGAACGTACGTACAGAAAAAATATGTACGTATCTCTAAAAAAAATTATAAAAAAGTTTAATCGCAAAACTTTTTTCAATTGTCTTCAATAAAAGAGGGATTGATGCCGAAATATATATATATATATATATATATATATATATATATATATATATATATATATATATATAAAGAAAGAAAAGAACAGTAAGATGTATAATCCGGTGTTCTTATAGATATTTTATATTTACAAAATTAAATTCAGACTTTTAGCTTCCATTTTGAAACATGGTTAGAACTGTGTAGCGAAAAAAAAAACATATTTTAAATCAATTAATTTATAATATATATATATATATATATATATATATATACATATATATATATATATATAGTGGGTGCACGTGTTTGCGTTGGTATCTCTGATATTTTGAATACACCACGCGCACATCCATTCTATTCTTTATTGTCGAGAAATAAAGGGTGTTTCATTAAAACGGATCAAAGTCAGCCGTAAATAAATCAGTATTATTGGTGAAAATTTATTTATTTCTCTATTGGATCATGTTATTTAAGTCATGGCAATTATGTGTAGAAAATAATATCGCCCAAATATCCACCAAGGCTTCGGCGGCACACCTCCACTCGATGGTCAAAATATTTTATGACGTCTCTGCATAGTTGCTCTTCGATCTCACCAATATGCCTTATTATCTCATCCTTCAACTGTTGAATTATTGTTGGCTTGTTGGCATAGACCTTACTTTTGAGATGACCCCAAAGGAAGAAATCTAAAGGCGTCATGGTAGCCAAGTGACTTCGCTGTTTCGAGAGATGATGCAACCTGGGAACTTCTCATTCAAATTCTGTTTAAACGTCCATTTTCGTAATAGGTTTCGATAATTTTAACACGTTGATTAATTGTTAATCTTTCCATGGTTGAAATTGCCAATGACTTAAGTTGTTAAATCTGGAAGAAAAAGAAAAAAAATCGTTAGAAGCTTAAATTCACATTTATAATCGTTCCAAGTAACTGAAATACCCTTTACAAGAGATAAAGGTTAAACATAGACATGAAGAGGACAAGATTGTAGTGAACAAGTTGGTAGGTTGATATGATTTAGCGTCATATCAACCTCTATGTGTTATTTAAGGCCGAAATCTAAATATTTTGAACGTAACCACTGTACTTGAACACGTCCAACATCAAACAGCAGCATAAGCAAAAATAGATAGAACATTATAGAAGATAAAATAATGCTGGCTTTCCACACTACCTTAAACACTAGAAAGAGCTATAACAATTAGTGGATTGGTGATGTTTAATTTCTTGAATATCTCTTTTAAAAGAAAGATTTTATAAATTTAAACCTACGGGAACAACAATCTTTTTTCGCTCTTTTCTTTCTTTCGCTCTTTTCTTTCTTTCGCTCTTTTCTTTCTTTCGCTCTTTTCTTTCTTTATTTTTCTCAGCTCTTTCTTTGTTTCTTTAGATCTTTCTTTCTTTCTTTAACTCTTTCTTTTTCTTTCTTTCGCTTTTTCTTTCTTTCGCTCTTTTTTCTTTCGCTCTTTCTTTCTTTATTTTTTGGGAAAAAATAAGTATATATATATATATATATACTTATACACTCCTCCCCGGTCTTTTGAACAAGAGTAGAAGTTGACCCTTTCGTTTCCTGTTTAAGGTTGGACTTCCGGTTCCTTCTAGATTCTACTTCAACTTGTAACGTCTCCGCCTAAACTCTGAAATTTATACGACTGTGGGGTTTCCGGTTCCTTTCGTTCTCTTTCACTTCCAGTAGACCTCTTGCGTCTTAGTGGCGTTATTGCCTTGCTTGGGGTGAATTGATTAAAAACAGTATACCAAACTTGAAACATTATGTGTGTGTTTTTGCGCACGCGCGTGTGTGTGTGTGTTAACCCTGTAGACACCATGCGGTGTATAGGTTCACAGCCCACGACGCAAGGTGGCGCTGCTGTTGTTTCCGTTACGGGGGTGGAGCTAATATTTTGAATTCTGAGTTTTCCCTCACCTACACAGGCTGTTCTACACTAATTCCCTCCCTCATGTTGAGAGAAACGATTCATACGCTTCCAGTGGTATTTGTTTGGAAAGCGAACACAACGTCCTCAATTTGAATTTTACAAGCCAATCCTAATTACACACAAACCCACGCACACGCCAAAGCACACACACATCTACACACATACAATGTTTTATTCTGTAATGGAATTTGGGCGGTAGGGTTATATACATGCATACATATATACTAGTGTAAGCAATAATTATCCGGACTTTTGCCATGACATATAATGTTGCGGATAATTTTTATCTATCTATCTATATATATATATATATATATATATATATATATATATATATATATATATGGAGTTTCTTTTTTTAACCTTCCAACAAAATGTTCATAGGTGTTCGTTAAACATAAACATCTCAATGGCTGTGGAGATCCGTGCTGCTGCGATGTTTACATCCAGCCGATTTCTCTCAGCACATTGTTGGAAGTTTGGGAAAAGCATGTTCAGAGTTAAGACTGTTTACAACAAAATACACACACATACATACACACACACATATATATATATATATATATATATTCAACCTCTTTTATCCGGCATTTTTGGGGACCAGACCACAGACAGGCCACAGAAAATACTGGATGAAAGAAATGACTACTAAAAGCAAAACCTACGCAAACATATATTGCTGTATTATCAAAGGTAGAGCAAAGCTTCTTTTCTTCTTTCTTGTTTTTCTTTTTTTTTTTTTTTTACAGTATCGGTTAAGATTGAAGAATCGGAGAGCCGAGTTCGAATTCCAGTCGAATCCATTACATTCACTTACGTGCTAACACCCTTGGAAAAAGTTTGAATCTTCTTCTTCTCCTCTCAGATATTGGTAAATAGCAACACAGATCAGGATCCATAGCTTTGGATGGCAAATGGTCTACCGCAGAAAGAAATGCCAACCTACTACGGGAAAAAAAATATACCTCGTCTGTCATGTATTTAAAGATACATGATCGCCTAGGCGTGTATCCCGCATGGAGCATAGTGATTTTCCAAGCGTAGCTCAGATGTGGCAGAAGGCCGAAAATATGGTGCGCCCAGTGAGGATCGAACTCACTACTCAGTCTTAATTGTTCTAGCGAAACAAGCTTGCTAACGATTACATCACCTCTAGGTGCTCATCACGCATGGCACATAACTGAGTATGGTTCACCCTGTACAAGGCCCGGGGGCCACTCGAGGTAGAGGTTTACAGGAAGCGAAAGTTTATGCGGATAGGAGAGAAAGATAACGGTTAAGACTGCAGTCATCGAGGAAAAGATCCTCTTCAGAGCCAGTTCCACAGAGCAGTGATTCAGTGGTTTGCCACAATGTGAGGGCATGGCAAATCCTAGACGTGAAGGCTAGAACTGGCGGAACCAAGGAATGCAATTCGTCCGAGCACTTTTCATGGAAGTAGCGAACGAGCAGGGAGTGGTTTGCCATATCCCGCCCGTGAAAGAGAGTTTGACAAGTGGAAAATGATTTGTCACCCACAAAGACTTGCAGAAACATTTGGACTCTATCGAGACGTAGAACAGGAAATAAAACAATGATTAATGCTGCCAAAGAAGTTTTTTTTATTGTTTCATGCAAATTTTCTTCATTATGTGCCGTGTCCCCTCAGTACGTAGGCGATCATGGCTCACCACAACTTCCTGTCCTTTGTAGCTCTTAATAAATTTTGTCTTTTTGTTATTTCTCCTAAACCCTGTTCCACCATCCATTTACTGAAGCTCATTTTTCTTCTTTATGTACCATGTTCCTTCTGGGTGTAGGCGGTCATGGCCCTCCACTATTTCCCGTCCTTTGTAGCTCTTAATAAATTTTGTGTTTTTGTTATCTCTTCTAAACCCTGTTCCACCATCCATTTACACAAGCTCATTTTTCTTCTTTATGTACCATGTTCCTTCTGGATGTAGGCGATCATGGCCCTCCACTATTTCCTGTCCTTTGTAGCTCTTAATAAATTTTGTCTTTTTGTTATCTCTCCTAAAACCTGTTCTGCAATCCATTTATTCAAGCTCAACTATGTTATGCGTTGATTTCCTTTGCCCCACTTGCTTTCAACCCGTGAGTATTTCCTCATTATGCTCCCTGGAAATTTCAACTGTCTCTTCCTGATGTTAAGTATAAGTCTCCTTTTTGTTTCCATTTTCTCTAAAACTTCGTCTTTGCTCACATATTCGGTCCATGGTATCCTCAGCATCCTTCTGTAGAAATTTCAACTGTCTCTTCCTGATGTTAAGTATAAGTTTCCTTTTTGTTTCCATTTTCTCTAAAACTTCGTCGTTGCTCACATATTCGGTCCATGGTATCCTCAGCATCCTTCTGTAGAAATTTCAACTGTCTCTTCCTGATGTTAACTATAAGTTTCCTTTTTGTTTCCATTTTCTCTAAAACTTCGTCGTTGCTCACATATTCGGTCCATGGTATCCTCAGCATCCTTCTGTAGAAATTTCAACTGTCTCTTCCTGATGTTAAGTATAAGTTTCCTTTTTGTTTCCATTTTCTCTAAAACTACGTCTTTGCTCACATATTCGGTCCATGGTATCCTCAGCATCCTTCTGTAGAAATTTCAAATGTCTCTTCCTGATGTTAAGTATAAGTTTCCTTTTTGTTTCCTTTTTCTCTAAAACTTCGTCTTTGCTCACATATTCGGTCCATGGTATCCTCAGCATCCTTCTGTAGAAATTTCAAATGTCTCTTCCTGATGTTAAGTATAAGTTTCCTTTTTGTTTCCATTTTCTCTAAAACTACGTCATTGCTCACATATTCGGTCCATGGTATCCTCAGCATCCTTCTGTAGAAATTTCAACTGTCTCTTCCTGATGTTAAGTATAAGTTTCCTTTTTGTTTCCATTTTCTCTAAAACTTCGTCGTTGCTCACATATTCGGTCCATGGTATCCTCGGTAGGACAACATTTCTGTTACTTCATTCTCTTCATCTTTGAGTAGATTGTCCAGCATTCACTGCCACATAGGACAGATATCATGAAACGGTTCAGTACTCTTTTTCTTGTTTCTCACAATTTTTTTTCTATTCCTTAGTACTCTGCTTACCAAATTATAATGTATACTTGCTGTACTTTATTAAGCCTATAGGAAACTAAATATAATTGTATATGAACTGTACAATAATTAATGCTTCCAAACAAGAATTTTATTGTTCCATGCAATATAAAACCGAAAAACTAAAAATAAAACAGCACTGTCGGTTATGTAGTAGGCCTCAGGCTATCAAGTATCTATAGCTCAGATTACATCCGGGTCGCCAGGGTTTTCACAGTCTGCAGGGTCTTCAGAGTTTTATGGGTCAGGAGGGTCATCAAGTTCTGCATGGCATCTTGAATGGATAAATATGCAGCTGCATTTAAGAAAGAAGAAAGACCGTATCACCAAAACACTCTGCTGTTGTCGGCTACAGCGCAATGTTATAAACAACAGTGATGCGGGCCTCGTAGCCGCGAAACCAACTAATTTGGAGGTTGATTCAAAAGAAGTAACGAACCATGGAATTTGCTGGATTAAACTGGTCGGACAGTGTATATATATATATATATATATATATATATATATATATATATAAGTAAATGTTCTGTTTATCACAAACAGTATTAGCAACATTTACCAGACTGAAGGTCCGAGAAATTCCATAGAAAATATGCGTTCTCTAACAGGAATCAAACCTGTATCCTACAGAAAAGGTCATATAGTCCGACGTGCTATACCAGTTCAGCTACGAAGGAGCGTCTGGTAAACAAGGTTGATTTTACTGCTTTTAAACTATATATATGACGTTTCCGTGTAGGATACAGGTTCGATTGGTGTGTGTGAAAGAGAGAGAGAGAGAGGGTGTGGGTGTGTGTGTGTGTGAGAGAGAGAGAGAGTGTGTGTGTGCGTGTATGGGTGTATAAGTATGTACGTATGTTTGTGTATGTACGCGTGCGTACGTGTGTGTATATGTGCGTGTGTTTCTGTGTGTGTGTCTTGAATAGTCTTTTAAAGACAGTAGAAATTTGTAAAGGTTGGTTGGTTGGTTTGTTTATTGTCGAAGTTTTAATATTTTGTACGCAATTTTAATTTGTAGGGTGGGGAGATAATAATGGTTTTAGTGATAAAGTCCTACCATAGCTGGGGAGAGAAGAGATGGATTCATGCCTTTCATGAGGATACCCGCGCGTAATCGTATATAACGAACGCAACTGGAATTGAAACTCGACTCTCCGATATCCTATTCAGAGGCATTACCCCTTACACCACCCACACATCGATGTTTACAGCGACTGGTATTCCCAAGCAGTCACCATCTTGGTACTGACTTGACGTTGCTTAACTTCAGTGATCATACGTGAACCGGTACTTCAAAGTCATATGGCCGTATGTCATACCTCACACATATCCTTACAGCACCTGGTATTCCCAAGCAATCACCACCTAGGTACTGATCAAGCACCTGGTATTCCCAAGAAGTCACCATCTCGATACTGACCAGGCATGATGATGCTTAACTTCGGTGATCGTAAAACAACCGATATTTTAACCTCATATGGTCGTAAGTCATATCACCTGCTTATACAAGCTTATAGCACCTGGTATTAACAACCAATCACCATCTAGATACTGACTAGACATGATGTTGCTTAACTTCAGTGATCGTAGAATAACCGATGTTTTAACCTCATATGGTCGTAAGTCAAATCACCAGCTTATGCATGCTTACAGCGCCAGGCATTAACAACCAATCAGCATCTAGATACTGACCAAGCATGATGTTGCTTAACTTCAGTGATCGTACAAGAATCGGTGTTTTAACCTCATATGGTTGTAAGTTAATCACTCTCTTATCTAAACTTACAGCGCCTTGTGGCACCTTGCATTATTAGAAATATTCATAGAAATATGATTTAATTTTTTTCTTACTCAGTTTATTAAACAGGTTGTTAATTTTTTTTTAAAAACGGAAAATAACTGAGTTGAAAATAATTCACTAAAGTGTACTAGACGATCCTAAGGAAAGAAGAAGGAAAGAAAGGAAAAAAGGAAGGAAGGAAGAAAAAAAAAAGAAAGAGAAATGTATGACGCATGACCCAATTGAGGGTGGAGATAGGAGTCAGAAAGAGATTTAGGTCAGCGTCTTGGCCGATTTTCGAAAGTCATTTTGATAAGAATGTCGGTCAGAGCACTTGGCCTACTTTTGCGTGAAAAGACTCATTGGACAAAGGGAAATTTCTTTGTAGAACAATAGAAATGAAATTTTTAATCAGAGAAAAAGTGTCTTTGGGTTGAGGGGAGTGACCGGTGGAACGATATACAGATATCCTGTTAAGAATTGGACACCCACGTTAATAAAGTGGAGACATTTTCAAAGTGGATAATTAAGATTTTCGACTATCAGGTAAAACAAAGAGGTAAAAAAGAGGGACAATTGCTTTTGACTCACAGAGGGCGCCAAGAAGGCGGAAAAGATCCTTTCTAAAGTCAAGACTAATTAGCAGCGGGCTGTTTAACAAAGTCCAGGTGAGAGAAAGCCAAAGATTGTCATTTTGCGTACGTGCAAAAAGGGGCAAAATTGGATTTTGTTTTTTTTTAAACAAGAACGATGTAACCACGCCCGCAAACAGAGGGGAGAGGATGTTCGATCAATAACAATTGGTCGAATACGATCACGTGACCTGCGGAAGAAAAGGGAAAGAAATGTTTGATCAATAACAATTGGTCGAATACGATCACGTGACCTGCGGAAGAAAAGGGAAAGAAATGCTCGATCAGGAACGATTGGTTGAAAAGCGGTCACCTGACATACGAGAGACTAAGAGAGATGGATGTGCGCCGCCCCACCAAAGGTACTGCGAGGAAGTAGGGGCGAAAACAATAGCGATAATGGAGAAGACAGAATTAATGCAGCTTTTGGAATTATCGAGAAAACCCTGACGCCGACAGACCCACCCCAGTTTGTTGCGGCGTCAATATAAGCAGGACCCCAGTCGACAGAAATCAGTTGGAGTGGAGTTGCAGTTAGAGTTCATCCCCGGACGGCAGCGAGAAAAGAACCCTCAGACAAGAAGAACTTCCAGCCCAAGTAGATGAAGAAGAAGATTGCCTGAAAGCCTGAGAAGAATTGGAGCTGCAGACAAGCCGAAAGTCGATGAGAAGTTAAAGTTCATCCCCGGACGGCAGCGAGAAAAGAACCCTCAGACAAGAAGAACTTCCAGCCCAAGTAGACGAAGAAGAAGATTGCCTGAAAGCCTGAGAAGAATTGGAGCTGCAGACAAGCCGAAAGTCGATGAGAAGTTAAAGTTCATCCCCGGACGGCAGCGAGAAAAGAACCCTCAGACAAGAAGAACTTCCAGCCCAAGTAGAAGAAGAAGAAGAAATACAACTCAAGTCGGAGAGAAGAATCAACTGCGAATGATCGATAGAAATTAGCCCCAGTGTCGAACTGAACCACACTCCGACATACATACATGATTCTAGAAAGTAGGTAATTCGACATTTTCCTATTGTGTGATAGAAGCTTGGTGCCATAGTCCACAGAGCGGGTCGGGAATTGAGAACAATTTTGTTTTTTATGTAACGGACATTAAGATATAAAAGGTTGTTACCCTTTTTATCAGCAATTTTGTTTGGTGTCGTGAGTTTTTATTTTATTTGTGTTTTGCCACCCCCGTCGGACTCAACTTGTATCGGCCCCGATCCCTGCTGGTCCCGTCTGTCTAAGATCTAAACACAGCGTGGGTAGACAGACCGGAGATCGGTATAGTTGCTTTAGTGACCAGGTATTGGAAGCGAGTCGGGAAAGGCGAGGCTGGTGATCATCTGACCAAAGGGTTGGGCGGCACGCTTGGACCCAGGAGGAGCGACCAGGAGGAGCGACGTCACCGTTGGCGCCGTAACCAAAGGATCCGACACTGGGCCAGGTGTGTAACCGTCACAAGTGGTGCCGTGACCAGGATCAACCCTGAGACAACCACGTCACGTATGGTGCCGTGGTGACCGAGGGATTTCAACCCTGAGAAGACCACGATCGACCGCCGTTGCTGAAAGTTCAAGCAGAAATCAGAACGACCCGGGACCAAAGGAAAAGAAGGAACAGAATCGTCTGTAAGGTAGGACACCTTGTTTTGTTTCCCAACCTCGATTGTTGCTGTATAGACTGTCTTTCTCTGTAGACATGTCAGATTATGAGTCAGATAGAGCAGTGGGGGTGAAGAAGAAGTAGGGCAGGGGTTGTCAGTGGATCTAAGGAAGCTGTTGGGTGGACCGAGGGTCCCAGTATTTGATGGCAGCGGAAGGAGTTTAGGAACTGGCTGGCAATCCTCGAGAAGAGCCGAACCATCTACGAGCTCTCGGACCAAGAAACCCTGTACCTGGCATACGATGCCACAAAGGGAAAAAAGCGTCTGAGTTCGTAAGGGGGCTCATCGTGGAGAACCAACCCCTCTTGGCTTGGGAAGAAATAAAAAACTGCTGACCAAAGAATTCGCCGACGAAGGTACGGCCATAGAGGCCATGAGGGCCCTTTTAAAACTGACACAGCTGCGGGATGAAACCCCGGGAGAATTAGGGGCCCGAGCAGGGGAAGCTATCGTCATTGGCATTCCCCGAAGTGGTCAGGGATAACGCGGTTATGCAGGCTCAACTGGCGGACCTGTATGTAGAGGCGCTGAACGACGAGCGTGTTCGTCACGACGTATTGAAAGAAGGACCGCTCAGACTGTCGGCAGCGATAGAGCTGGCCAGGGAGAGCCAGGGGTGTGGGATAAAGTGAAGAGGTGTGGGAAGAAGCAGATACCAAGTCAGGAGGCTGGAAGAAGGGGGTAGGGCGGAAGAACCCCGTGTGGAATCAGAGGGTTAAGGAAGAGGTGGATCGGGCAGAATTATGGGAGGAGGACCCCAATAGAAGGGCATGGTCGACCAGGCATGGCTTTTATAAGCCCACGCCGGGTCGATACGGGCTGGTCTGCTGGACCTGTGGGTACGAGGACCACAGGGCGGCGGAATGTCCGACGAAGTGGGGGTTGCCCCAGACTTCGATCGTGACAGATGCATCAGGTGTGGTAAGAAAGGACACCTGGCCAAGTGGTGCGGGCTGAGGAAGGGTGCCCACCAATATTAACAAAGAAGGCCGAGCCCAAGAAAAAGCCAGCGGGCCACCCCAGAATTAAGAGGAGGGTGGCCCAGTTAAAAAGAGAAATAAAAGCTTGGACCAGTGGGTGGGTGAACCGCTTGAATAGAGGACAGGTTCCCCCGAGGATAGACACAAGGCCAACCCAGTTAAAAAGGGAAAGAGCAAAATGTTGGACATGTGGTCGGGTGGGCCACTTTGCGGCAAGCTGTCCAACAAGAAGGTGCTGGTTTTGCAGGAGGCCAGGACACCTGAAAAGAAACTGTATTTTTAGAAACGGCCATGGGAGACCGGGAGAGGTCCGGCCAGGGTCGCCCAGGTGCAGGGGCGCAGAACTCCACCTCATGAAAAAAATGAAGGTGATATATTACTACCGGCGCCTATGGCTGGGTTAACCCAAGGGTGGAGACCCAGGAAGAAGAAAGCTCAAGTGTTCTCTTCGCTAACGCAAGAGAGAGAACTATCCTGTAGAGCAGAGATAGGTGGTAGAGAGATGAGGGCTTTGGTGGACACAGGAGCATCTGTGTCATTGATGAGAGAGGAACATACAGGCAGGTGAAACGGAAGAGAAGGTTACAGGGAAGCGGACATAGAGATCACGCAGGCAGATGGAGCCCCCTGGAGATAAAAAGGGATGGTGAGGCTCCCGGTGAGGATTGGGAGGGTGAAAAGCACCCAAAATTTTTACGTAACCCCCGACCTGTGTACGGAGGCAATCTTGGGAGAAGATTGGCTCCGAGCCAAAGGCCCAGATCGAGTTTAATCCTACTGTGTTGGTGGTGAACGGCGAGAGAACGCCATTGGGATGCCCACCAGAGGAAGAGATAACCATAGTGGTGGAGGAAGATGTAAAGTTACCTCCTAGGACCGCAGTGTCAGGGAAAGGGTAGGCTAATGTCAGAAAAAAAGGTACGGAGAGGACCTCTGCAGTTGGTCCCTGTAGAAGGAAAGGGCCTAGAAGATAACGAGGTAACCCTATGCGAAACGGTAGTGGAGGCAGCCGAGTTGGTGCCCATAATGATGGTGAACCAGGCCCAAAAGACTATCAAGGTTAGGAGAGGGAGAAGATAGGAGAGCACTTCCCCTACGAACTCTGAATCGGGTGAGATTCGAGGAGGAACGAAGGAAGCTAGTAGAGCAAACAAAAGGAATCTTAGATGAGGATATATTAGCACCGGATCAATTTAGAACCAGAGTGGGGGGTCTGTTAAAGAACAATCGAGATGTGGTAGCCCAGTCAGATAAGGAACTAGGTCAGACCCACACAGTCGAAATGAAAATCGACACCGGAGACCACCCCTGTGAAATTAAAACCCTACCGAACACCTATACATAAAAGACCCCTTGTAGAAGAGGCAGTAGAGGAAATGTTGGAAGCTGGGATGATCGAAAGATCGATCTCTCCTTGGAGCTTCCCAATAGTAATAGTAGGTAAGAAAGATGGCGGCCACCGTTTCTGTGTAGATTTTAGAAAGCTGAATTCTATATCGAAGCCGTTGGCGGTGCCATTGCCATTGATAGACGACATTTTGGCATTATTAGGGAAGGCAAAGTACTTCTCTACGTTGGACTTGAGGTCCGGGTATTGGCAGGTAGCCCTGGATGAGGCTGACAAGGAGAAGGCCGCATTCGCGTGTCACCTGGGACTGTTTCAGTTCAGAGTGATGCCATTCGGTTTAGCTAATGCCCCGGGAGTCTTCCAACAGCTAATGTCAATAGTGTTAGGAGGATACGAGAGCTTTGCCATGGCGTATTTGGACGATATCTTGATATTTTCGGAGACAGTGGAACAACACTTTTTCATTTAAGACAGGTGTTGGGAAGGTTGAGGAAACACGGATTAAAATTGAAATTGTCAAAGTGTCAGTTTCTGAGGGAAGAAACTAGGTATTTAGGCTTCGTCATAAACGGAGACGGTATTAAACCCGACATGGATAAGGTAAAGGTCATAAGGGAAATGCCAGAGCCTAAGACAGTGAGGCAGGTAAGAGGTTTTATAGGAGCTATAGGCTACTACCGGCGCTTCGTCCCGGCATTTTCAAGAATTGCCATACCGCTAGTGGCCCTGACGAAGAAATACGCTAGGTTCAAGTGGACAGAGGACTGTCAACGAGCATTTGATTCGCTAAAGGAACAGTTGACGACCGTTCCACTGCTGACGTATCCAGACCTCAGCAAGCCCATGATATTATACACGGATGCCAGTGAGCAGTGTGTAGGGGCAGTACTTACCCAGCCGTGTCCTGATAAGGAAGGACCAGTGCCAGGCATACCAGAGGAAGTACCGATATACTTCCTCTCCCATAAGCTCTCAGAGACACAACAGAGGTGGCCAGTAATAGAGAGGGAAGCATATGCTATCATGTATGCTCTCCAAAAACTGGACTACTATTTAAATGGTGCGGTCTTCACTATAAAGACAAACCACAAGCCTCTGCAGTACCTATTGCAGGCAGAGTGGACAAATAATAAGAAAATTCAACAGTGGGCACTTAAGTTAAGTGGCTACCACTGTAAGATAGAGTATTTGGCAGGAAAAGAAAACACGTGCGCAGATTTACTCTCAAGAATACCGAAACAACTGGAAGAAAGATCTGTAAAGGTAGAACAGGGGAGTAGATGATAAAGCCTATAGAATAGGAGTAATTAACTCTAATAAGCTAAAAAAAAGATCGCCCTATATTAGAATCGGACGAAGAAGGGACGCCCAGATAATAACCGATCCTTACTGGACAGAAGGAATTGAAAAGGAGCAAGCAGACAGTGAAATAGCTGCTCTGAGAGAGAAGGTGAAGTCAGGAGAGACCACCAAGTATGCCATAATAGAGGAAAGGCTGTATTATCTCTCAGGAAGGGATGAAGAAGTCAAACCCAAGTTGTATGTGCCCAAAAGTTTAAGACCAGAGATATTGGAACAGTGCCACGAAAGGTTGGGTCACATGGGAATTGATAGGACATGTGATCTCATAGGAAGAAAGTACTATTGGCCCAAACTGTACGGAGAAGTCACTAACTATGTTCGAAGTTGTGTAGTGTGCCAGTCGCAGAGCAGAAGGCAGGAAATGGCACCCTTGGAGGAAACAGACGTACCAAACTTCCCCTTCGAGAAAGTGAGTATGGATGTATCAGGACCATATGGGGAAACTGCACAAGGAAACAACTATATAGTGAGTTTTGTCGATTGGCTAACAAATTGGCCTGAGGCATTTGCAGTACCAGACAAGAAGGCCAGAACTGTGGCCGGGTTGATAATAAGCGAAATCTTCCCTAGGTATGGTGCCCCTGTGCAATTGGTAACAGATAATGGCACGGAGAATGTGAACAGCATCATGAGAGAGGTTTTGACAGGTTTGAATGTAGAGCACATAAAAACATCCCCATATCACCCCCAGGGAAATGCTAAAGTGGAAAGGTTTCATAGAACCTTGGGAGATGTATTAGCCAAGTTGGTCAGAGAAAACATTGGAAATTGGGACTTGTATTTGACGCAGGCTCTGGCGGCCGTGAGGTTTACGATAAACGAAACCTCAGATTTTCTCCTTATTTTTTGTTGTTTGGCAGAGACGTGGTCCTGCCTGTAGATAACCTACTGAAGCCCCGAAGAAGGTATATGGGAGAAGATCATCATCAACTATTGCTGGAACAGCAACATAAGATATTCGTACAGGCCAGAAGAAGAATAAAGAGGGCCCAGAAGAAAAGAAATGAGAGGGTGAATGCTGAAAGAAAGGTGGTAGAATTGAAGGTTGGAGACCCTGTCTACTATAAAATCCACCAGAGAGAAGGAAAACTGGACCAGAGATGGGAGCCGTACTACCGGATAGTAGAGCAGACGGGCCCAGTATCATATGTAATATGGGATCAAGTGGCAGGACGAGCGAGGAGGGTTCATGCCAATGATCTGAAGAAGGCTGAAATAGCTAACCTAGAAATGAGCGAGCCGAGGCCCTAAGAAGACAAGGAAAAGGAAGGTAACTCTGGTTGAACCGGAAGGAATGGAGACGGAGGAAGACTCCGAAGAAGATGAGGAGATAGGTCAACTTGACCAGATAAACGAAGCAGTCCGAGTGACAGAGTTGGAACCCTCAGCGGGGATTAGCGATGTTCAGTCGTCGACTGAATCAGTGCAGAGAAGACCCCGTGAGATCGCCATCACACCCCCATGTCCGAAGGAAAGGAAGAAAAAGACGAAGAGGTCCAATCAAGCAGTCGAAGGCTCTAAAAGGAGGCACCCTGAACAAGACGAAGGGT
This sequence comes from Acanthosepion pharaonis, assembly GCA_903632075.3. Taxonomy (NCBI): domain Eukaryota; kingdom Metazoa; phylum Mollusca; class Cephalopoda; order Sepiida; family Sepiidae; genus Acanthosepion; species Acanthosepion pharaonis. Next base: position 499,168 of record CAHIKZ030000615.1, on the reverse strand, counting down.
CCAGCGAGTGGGAGGAGGAGGATCAAATACCCTTTCCCAGCTTAAGGAAAGGATAAAGAACAGGAGAAGTTTACACATAGAGTCGAGATGTATTGAAGACATTCAAGGCGAAGACTCTAAACAGAAAGAAGAATCAGGGGATGAAGAAGAGGACAAAGAACCTCCTGGACGAGAATTAACCGCAGCAAGAAGGTTAGAGGTTGAACAGGAATCACCTCAGAAGATGAGATCAGGGAGGAGAAGAACCCCAAATCTCAGTAGAACAAAAGGGCTGTGCAGAATAGGAGCATTTAGTGTCGACAGATAAACTGGCTCATCCAAAATCCTATTGGCTGACTATGGTAGATGTGAGTGGAGGGGAATGGAGTCGCGGGCTGCACCTCACAAGGGACGGAAGAAAATCATTGGCATTGTTGATTGATCACCAGTGGTGTCATGAAGTACGACCTTTAGAGTGGGCGCCACGCACACCTGACCGGACCATTCTGTCTGCTAGAGGTTAGTTAGGGGGGAAGAGCCGAACTAAGAAAAAAAAGTTATGAAATGATTGAGTGATGAGTCGAGCGAGACTAAGTGATTGTGAAGAATAACAACAAGAGAATTTGTTACCTTTCAGGAATGATCAAGATGAAAGGGTTGGTGATGACGATGATGGTGATAGCCACGCTGGTGGTGACGATGGCGGAAGCCGGGAAACGCAGCCGAAACACCATTTTTAAAAAACGAGCCAAGTAATAATAACCAGGTCTAAGTGGTTGGTCACATTCGTGATAGATTTGAACCCGTATGAGTCGCTATTAGATAAGTTAGGAAACGAGCTGACGCAGCTGGATGCAGCCCGATTGAAAGTAGGACAAGATTATCCCAAGCACAAAGGGTATCTTAGTTTATTGCACTCCCTAGAATCAGAAGCCACTATGATAGAGGCTCAATGGAAAGACATGCAAAACTACCTGCAGGGAATAGAGTTACTGCAGACGCGGGAACGAAGATCCGTACTCCCGATCGTGGGAAAGGCATTGAGTGTCTTGTTTGGAACAGTAACTGAAGATGACGTTAAATTCATAAGAAGGAAACTGGGACAAGTGGAAGTAAACCAGAGGACGCTTGCCCAGGTGGCAAGAGAGAGTGACGATATTAAATGTGACAAGGTTAGAAGTATCCAAAAATAGAGCCAGAATCAATTGGTTAATAGACAACCTGGCGAAATTGAGACAAGAGGTAATTAATAATACAGAAACTGTAATGGTTGAATTACAGGAAATAAGCGGATTCATGCAAAAATATTTCCAGCTAATGACGATTACGAATAAAAGTACGACAAACTAGTCAGTCGTTGACGACCTTGCTGGAACACGTGAGAGCACAATTAGACATGCTGTCATTAGGACACCTCTCCCCAAGTATAGTAAATCCGGGTCACCTAAAGGAAGCACTACTTGGCATACAGACCGAATTGCCCCGCCATCTAAGGTTACCAGTGGACCCCACTAAAGAATTGTGGAAGTACTATAATGCCCTTGGATGTGTGACCTTGTTAGAAAATAGACGATTATTGGTAGTGATATCTGTCCCGTTACTAGATAGCGAGAGTATATTCGAGATATACCAGGTTATAAACTTACCCATCCCCTACCCCAGAAGAGATCAAGGTTTGGGAATGATAGCAAGGTACAAGGTGGAAGCAGACTACATAGCATTAAATTCAGGGAGAACGAAATTCATGTTGCTATCAGCTGAAGAAGCTAGAAGGTGTAGAGATGATACCCTGGGGACTTGTACCTCGTTGAGCCCTATCTATAAAACTGGTAACCGCAAACTGTGCATACTAGAATTGTTTGAAGGGAGGGAGAAGGAATCAAAAGAATCTGCCAAGTGGAGGTATTAACAAACTCGGCATTACCACAAGCTATCAGTGTTTCAGACGGGGTGTGGGCAGTAGCCACCCAGAAACATATCAGCCTGTCTAGGGTATGTGGGGAGAGTCCACAAGGACATTAAGAATAAGGCCACCGTTATCCCTGGTGTCGCTACCCATGGGATGTTCGGCGGTTGGGGTGTCCATCTCCTTGCCCCCCTATTACCAGATGGAAGAAAGGTATGAAGAAAAAAGATTCACTCATAGAGATGATTGGTAGAGGCTTAGTCAATTGTACAGAATTATGGGAGCCGATAGTAAAGAGATTCTCTAATGTCACCTTGAATAAGATGCCAGTATTAATGAAGCCAATAGAAAAGATCGATATGGATCACTTAAGGGATAAGTTAAGTGCGTTGGGAGACGAAGGTGTAGCTTGGGAAGACGATGAGCAGATCGCGATAAGTTGGTCAATAGTGATGGGTACATTCCTAGTTATAGCCCTCGGGGTGTAATAATATGGAAGATTAAGAGTAAGAGAAGATTAGCGAACGACAGTCTAGTGAGCATGCAACAACTCGAGAGGGAGATGCCGAGCGGTGTTCCTCACTCAGACAGGACTGGCGAAGAAATTGCTGGAAGACCAATGGAGGAGGCTGGCGTGAGACCACCACGTGCGGCGGAAAAACCTCCCACAGCAGAGAGGAAAACATTGACCAAGAAGAACAAACCCTAATGAACACATCTGCACCTACAGACTCCCCACACGCACACATTTCATTGCATGTAGAACAGAAGAAAATGAAAAAGAACATTTCATTGCATGTAGAACAAAGAAAAAAATGAAAAGAACATTTCATTGCATGTAGAACAGAAGAAAATGAAAAGAACATTTCATTGCATGTAGAACAGAAGAAAATGAAAAGAACATTTCATTGCATGTAGAACAGAAGAAAATGAAAAGAACATTTCATTGCATGTAGAACAAAAGAAAATGAAAAGAACAAATTGCATGTAGAACAGAAGAAAATGAAAAGAACATTTCATTGCATGTAGAACAGAAGAAAATGAAAGGAACATTACATTGCAAAACAAAAAGAAAATGAAAAGAACATTTCATTGTATGTAGAACAAAAGAAAATGAAAAGAACATTTCATTGCATGTAGAACAAAAGAAAATGAAAAGAACATTTCATTGCATGTAGAACAAAAAAAAAATGGAAAGAACATTACCCTTGCATGTTAGAAAGTAGAATAGAAGTGCATGAGACAAATGCATGGTGCATGTTAAATGATGTAATTGGGTTTAGGTGTCATTTACGGGTAAATGACAAATCGGTTAGGGAGGATTGTGGCACCTTGCATTATTAGAAATATTCATAGAAATATGATTTAATTTTTTCTTACTCAGTTTATTAAACAGGTTGTTAATTTTTTTTTTTAAAACGGAAAATAACTGAGTTGAAAATAATTCACTAAGAGTGTACTAGACGATCCTAAGGAAAGAAGAAGGAAAGAAAGGAAAAAGGAAGGAAGGAAGAAAAGAAAGAAAGAGAAATGTATGACGCATGACCCAATTGAGGGTGGAGATAGGAGTCAGAAAGAGATTTAGGTCAGCGTCTTGGCCGATTTTCGAAAGTCATTTTGATAAGAATGTCGGTCAGAGCACTTGGCCTACTTTTGCGTGGAAAGGATCAATTGGACAAAGGGAAATTTCTTTGTAGAACAATAGAAATGAAATTTTTAATCAGAGAAAAAGTGTCTTTGGGTTGAGGGGAGTGACCGGTGGAACGATATACAGATATCCTGTTAAGAATTGGACACCCACGTTAATAAAGTGAGACATTTTCAAAGTGGATAATTAAGATTTTCGACTATCAGGTAAAACAAAGAGGTAAAAAAGAGGGACAATTGCTTTTTGACTCACAGAGGGCGCCAAGAAGGCGGAAAAGATCCTTTCTAAAGTCAAGACTAATTAGCAGCGGGCTGTTTAACAAAGTCCAGGTGAGAGAAAGCCAAAGATTGTCATTTGCGTACGTGCAAAAAGGGGCAAAATTGGATTTTGTTTTTTAAACAAGAACGATGTAACCACGCCCGCAAACAGAGGGGAGAGGATGTTCGATCAATAACAATTGGTCGAATACGATCACGTGACCTGCGGAAGAAAAGGGAAAAGAAATGTTTGATCAATAACAATTGGTCGAATACGATCACGTGACCTGCGGAAGAAAAGGAAAAGAAATGCTCGATCAGGAACGATTGGTTGAAAAGCGGTCACCTGACATACGAGAGACTAAGAGATGGATGTGCGCCGCCCCACCAAAGGTACTGCGAGGAAGTAGGGGCGAAAACAATAGCGATAATGGAGAAGACAGAATTAATGCAGTTTTGGAATTATCGAGAAAACCCTGACGCCGACAGACCCACCCCAGTTTGTTGCGGCGTCAATATAAAAGCAGGACCCCAGTCGACAGAAATCAAGTGGAGTTGCAGTTAGAGTTCATCCCCGGACGGCAGCGAAAAAGAACCCTCAGACAAGAAGAACTTCCAGCCCAAGTAGACGAAGAAGAAGATTGCCTGAAAGCCTGAGAAGAATTGGAGCTGCAGACAAGCCGAAAGTCGATGAGAAGTTAAAGTTCATCCCCGGACGGCAGCGAAAAAGAACCCTCAGACAAGAAGAACTTCCAGCCAAGTAGACGAAGAAGAAGATTGCCTGAAAGCCTGAGAAGAATTGGAGCTGCAGACAAGCCGAAAGTCGATGAGAAGTTAAAGTTCATCCCCGGACGGCAGCGAGAAAAGAACCCTCAGACAAGAAGAACTTCCAGCCCAAGTAGAAGAAGAAGAAAAAAATACAACTCAAGTCGGAGAGAAGAATCAACTGCGAATGATCGATAGAAATTAGCCCCAGTGTCGAACTGAACCACACTCCGACATACATACATGATTCTAGAAAGTAGGTAATTCGACATTTTCCTATTGTGTGATAGAAGCTTGGTGCCATAGTCCACAGAGCGGGTCGGGAATTGAGAACAATTTTGTTTTTTATGTAACGGACTTTAAGATATAAAAGGTTGTTACCCTTTTTATCAACAATTTTGTTTGGTGTCGTGAGTTTTTATTTTATTTGTGTTTTGCCACCCCCGTCGGACTCAACTTGTATCGGCCCCGATCCCTGCTGGTCCCGTCTGTCTAAGATCTAAACACAGCGTGGGTAGACAGACCGGAGATCGGTATAGTTGCTTTAGTGACTAGGTATTGGAAGCGAGTCGGGAAAGGCGAGGCTGGTGATCATCTGACCAAAGGGTTGGAGCGGCACGCTTGGACCCAGGAGGAGCGACCAGGAGGAGCGACGTCACCGTTGGCGCCGTAACCAAAGGATCCGACACTGGGCCAGGTGTGTAACCGTCACAGCCTGGTATTAACAAGCAATCACCATCTAGATACTGACCAGGTTCGATGTTGCTTAACTTCGGTGATCCGGTGTTTTAACGTGATGTGGCCACAAGGCCTTTTAAAGGAGCTTTCAGAAATAGTGTATATTGTGTCGAACACTTTCGATCATCACTTGTGCATTCAACATACAACTGATCATGCGTAAATATTTCTTTCTGGGGCCATAAACCTACATTTTGAAGCGCTTGGCTCTGTGATTTATTTGTAGTTCTCGCAAGGCGAACGAGAAACTGGTTTCTTGTCTATATAAAAACTAAAAGAAAATATATCCAAAAAACAATATTGTGTGGCACCATTTATCGAGGCAGAAAAAGAAAAGAAGGAAAAGAAGGCAGAAAGAGAGGCGAGATCAAACGTAAGCAGAACACACACACGGCTAAGAGACAATGGATAAAGCATATTTTGATAAGTAACAAATGGCGAAAGAGTGTCATTACAATGACAGGGAATTTCTGAGTAAAAAAAAAAAAAAAAGAATCAGATATGTTTTGGCGACGGCTGTGTTATCTAGGGATATGTAAACAAACTGTTGGTACGGGAAGGCATCTGATTATCAACTACAGACCGACTGGCCAAAGAAAAATCCAAATGAAAATGTTATTTCGATAAGTGACGAAAAACAGGTAACTAAAAGGACTTTGGATAGATATGAAAAATTAATTGTCCACTGACCGACTTCTTTCGACGGAACATCTTTATGCCTGCGATAATAAAATTATGTTATCAAGAAATGTTCGCCAAAGAATGAATGGGAACTTAGAAATGTTTCTTTTTGGGGCGACGTTTGGCCGTGTTGAGAAGACCACCCATTCTGATAATTCGCGATAAAATAATGGACGAAGACCAGGTCTAGAACAAGAGTTATGACCACCGCGTTGCGGCTAGGGAAAATGATAACTGCGATTAGGAGGAAGTAAAAAGAAAAAAAAAAGATAATTTTTTTTTTTTTTAGTTAAGCAAGATATTTTTTTTCCTGAAACAAAGCCACGGATTCGTCCACGCCCGACTGGGACATCATTGGTCGAGTGGTGATCACGTGACGCACGAAGGAGGCTTTAGCCGCCCATCCAGAGGGTGGGTAGGAGAAGCTGCTACGAAGAAGTGCGGAGGGCAGCTCACGCCCCTCTGAAGTATGGTGAGAAGGTGGGAGTAAGAAAAGGCTCCCAAAAATGGAAAAGAGTGAGAAATTCCTAACCAGAAATAAAAGAGGTGGATACGTATTTAGAATTATCGAGGAACCCCCGACGCCGACAGACCCACCCCGGTTTTGGTCGGCGTCCATATAAGCGAAGCCACAACGAGCAGAAATCAGTTTGAGTTCAGTTCCAGTTGAGTTCGAGACAGTTCCCAGAGTCAGTCTCCAGTTGAAGCAAGCCTCGCAGATAGCTGACTTGAAAGATTCACGCACATTCTTCAATCCAAGAACAAGTTATTTTGAAGAGCGACTTAGACCCATACCACCAAAATAAGTTTTTCGACTTTCGCCTGAAGACACACCAAAAACCAATTTCTTAAAGAGCAAACAACTTGAAGCGTTAAATCTAGCCTAACGGAAAACAACGTGTCACAATCCATAGAACGAGTCGGGAGATAGACGCAGTCCTATGTATCGAACAACTAGACATAAAGTTTGTTATCTTTTTCTTTGATATCTTGAACTTTTGAATTTTCATTTTGTTTTCTTTTATGCATATTTGTGTGGTGTCACCCCCATTGAACCCGATTTGCATTACGGTCCCAACTACTGATTGATCTCGTCTGCCTAAGATCAATTCACAACGTGGGTAGGCAGACTGGGGATCAATGCAGTTACTTTGGTAACCAGGCGTTGGAAGCGAGTTGGGAACGACGAGGCTGATATCGAATCTAACCAGATTCCCACCCGAATCATCAAAAGGTTAGAACGTCACATTTGGGTGCCGCGACCGATACCAAGCCAGTTGGTCATCACATGACGAGACAACACGACTGACGCGACAGGCGGACGTCACGTTTGGAGCGGCGACACCCGAACGGAGCAGCGAGGAGCGAACAGCTGGCGCCGCGGCGAGGACGTCACAGTTGGTGCTGTGGTAGACCAGGATAGGACGTCACAGTTGGCGCTGCGACCAGGGGACGACGTCACAATTGCATTTTTATTAAATAAGTACTTGTTATTTTAATCATTAAATTGTTTTTGAAATAGTGAAATATATACGAGCTCAACTTGAGGTCCGATGTGAGTTTACGACGCAATAATCGCTCAAGTCATGTCATTTTGATTTCATTCATTCATTAATTAGTTTAAAATAATAAAATTAATTAAATAATTAGTTAAATAATAAAACTTAATTTTCTCCCCAAAAATTAATGAAAATTTATTTTACTAAGTTACACACCCTAGTAAAACCAATTGTACGTTGGGTCCCCTTGCCTGTTTGCACTTCTCTAGAAAATTTAGTTTCGATCGGTCAATGTATGGCTATTTTAAAAAGTTTGACGGACGGACGAACTAACAGAAGTCACAGAATTTTATATATAGATAGACAGATTCTGCTTAGATTTTATATTGTCTTACCTGTTAATTAGTCATTTTATTTTATCTCGTTTATAGATCTCGCAAATGCAAGGTTAACTGGAAACTGGATTCTTGTATATATAAAACCTAAAGAAAATATATCCAAAAAATAATATTGCATTTTTATGAAATAACTATTTGTTATTTTAATCATTAAATTGTTTTTTTAAATAGTGAAATATATACGAGTTCCACTTGAGGTCCAGCGTGAGTTTAAGGCGTAATAATCTCTCAAGTCACGCTACTTTGATTTCATTCATTCATTAATTAGTTTAAAATAATAAAATTAATTAAATAATTAGTTAAGTAATAAAACTTAATTTTCTCCCCAAAAATTAATAAAAATTTATTTTACAAAGTTACACCCCCTAGTAAAACCAATTGTACGTTGGGTGCCCTTGCCTGTTTGCACTTCTCTACAAAATTTAGTTTCGATCGGTCAATGTATGGCTATTTTAGAAAGTGTGACGGACGGACTAACGGAAGTCACAGAATTTTATATATAGACAGGCAGATTCCTTACAACTTCGCTGCTTAGATTTTATATTTCCTCACCTTTAATTAGTTATTTTTATCTCGTTTATAGATCTCGCAAATGCAAGGTGAACTGGAAACTGAATTCTTGTATATATAAAAACCTAAAGAAAATATATCCAAAAAATAATCTTGCATTTTTATGAAATAAGTATTTGTTATTTTAATCATTAATTTTTTTTTTTTAAAAAAACAATAGGAGTATTTTGTATGTTAAATTGTCACACTACGATCTTCGGAGGTCGATGAAAGAAAGAAAGAAAGAAAGAAAAAAGAAAGAAAGAAAGAAAGAAAGAAAGAAAGAAAAGAAAGAAAAGAAAGAGAGAGAGGAAGAAAGAAAGAAACAAACAAACAAACAAACAAAGAAGGCAAGAGAGAAAGAATGAACGACAGAAAGAAAGAAAGAAAGAAAGAAAGAGAGGAAGAAAGAAAGAAAGAAAGAAAAGAAAGAGAGAAGGAAACAAAGAAAGAAAGAAAGAAAGAAGCGTAAAGAGTCTACTAACTGGATGATAATTGCTGAAACTCTGACAAAGATCGATTGAAAAGTTGAGAAGAAAATTCGAAAAGAAATACGTTGAAAAATCATGTTTAAAAATAATTCCAACTCAAATTTAACTCGACGGAATTCACTAAGATTTAGCAAAGCCGAGATTATCTGTCCTTCCCCCCTCTTCCTGCCGATGAGAATGAGAACCCCAAAAATATTAGATAAAAGAATATATATATATTGTCGATAAAGAGAGCCGGGTGGTCACCGAAATAACATTTAAAAACCGGCTTCAATGAAATGGCCAGGGAAAGAAAACATTTGGTTTGAATCAACCACCCAAAAGAGAAGTGTCCCTACAGAGATAAAGGCCAGTTTTACATTCCTCCGCAAAAAAAAAATAAATTTTTAAAATTTTTTTTATTCCTTTGAATATAATTGATAAAGAAGAATTAATTACTATTTTGGAGTGACCATAAACAAACGGCTGCGTGATCTGTTGATCGTAAAAAAAATGCATAGACAGAAGAAAGATAAACTTTTGTTTTTATCACTAGAGAGAGTGGGAATAATGTTCTTTCTTTTTCTTTCCCAATTCTTAAGTTATCTGATCGATCAAAAAATCACAGCATTGGCACAAGCTGATAAAGAAAAATTGATGATTGAAAATCCCTTTTATTTTGTTGGATTCGTCACACCAGCCCTAGGAACGGGTTGAGGTTAGCTGCTGAGAAAGTGGGAGAAGGAAGAGAGAGATTAGCACTACCTATATGAAAGCGATGGTGCGAGATGAGACGTGAAGAAAGTTGGAATTTAAGGTATCTTGATTCCTTTGACTCCTCTCAAAAGGAGGATGGACAACCCCAAATTAGGAAAGCCACTTGAGTAAACGCATTTTGTGAATATGTAATTTTAAAAAGGTTGATGCTAAGTGTAGAAGATAACGGAACCCACGCCCTGATCAACCCCCACCCCTGTCGGACGCAGGATTCCATATAAGCCGGAGGTTTGGACAACTTGTAGAAAGTTCCCACATTATTGCTACTAGAATCCACGTCGTTCGCCGAGACCTACTGACCAAGACCATGTGCTGGCCGTGAAGACCATAACTTAGAAATTTAAGTTACTACTAAACAAGCTGCAGGCTGCAAAGGGAGTCTCAGTGTCATTTGATTATAATAAGTGGGGAGCGTTAAAACCACTGTATACAACAAATCATATATAAACCAAATCATTGTTACATTTTTAATCCGAGTTAATTCTTTATTACAAAGGGTTTTTTTTGTTTGGGTTTTTTTTTTTTTTTTATCGAACCGCCTTCACTTCATTTTGATTCATGAGCGATCTTCTCACCCTTGGAGATCAAAATACACAACGTAGCAGAAGATGTGAATGATCTTAAACAAACAAATGTCAGCTATGTCGAGTGGGACCGTGCCTATCATCACGGTACCAGCGACAAACAAATCACGCCTTAACGAGTGAAAAGTCAGCTCGATGGTAACCACGGTGGTCTGAAGGAACACGAGGGTCAACGTCGGGTATAGGGCTACATTAAAGGTGGCCGTTGACAAGTACCGACTAGTGGGGTGACTTTACATGGTTGACGAGTGGGTTTACAAAATAATACAACTTTTAACTTTTCAAAAAAAAATAAATGAAAATTTATTGTGCTAAGGTAACGCACCCTAGTAAAAGCAACTGTACTTTGCGTCCCCTTACATGTTTACACTTCTTCCCAAAATTTGGTTTCGATCGCTTAATGTATTTTAGAGGGTGTGACGGACAGGAGGATGGGCGAACGGCCGGACGGACTAAAAGAAGTCACAGAATTTGATAGATAGATAGATAGATAGATAGATAGATAGATAGATACAGAATGAGATAGATAGAAACAGAATGAGATAGATAGATAGATAGATAGATAGATAGATAGATAGATAGATAGATAGATAGATAGATAGATAGATAGATAGAAACAGAATGAGATAGATAGAAACAGAATGAGATAGATAGATAGATAGATAGATAGATAGATAGATAGATAGATAGATAGATAGATAGATAGATAAGTCATTAATCTTTTAAAAATTATGTTGTAAACAATCAGAATTAAATATGTATAAAAACTTCAAGAAAGTTATGCAAAAATCAATATTGTATTTTTATTAAACAAGTATTTGTAGGTTTAATTATTAAATTGTTTTTTAAGATCGCGGGAGTATTTTGCATATTAAATTACAAAACTTTTAATTTTTCCAAAGAATAAATTAAAATTACTCCGCACCCTAGTAAAATTAACTCTACTTTATATCCTCTTATCTAGCTTCAGTTCTCCCCAAATTTGGCTTCGATCAGTCAAGAATTGGCTATTTTAGAGAGTGTGACGAACAGACGGAAGGACGGACTAACTGAATTCTCTTTTATATATATATAGATTACATTCTGAATAGAACTGATAAAGAAGAATTAAAAGGGTTATTTCAATCGAAATATTTCCTTCCAAAAATAAAAAAGGAGAATTTATTCCAGTTACAGACATATGACTGGAATTTTATTTTCCGTCTCTAAAATTAACAACAGAAAAACAGAAAAATTATCCTAAACGAATCATGTAAATATGTATAATTTATTCATTGTGCAGACGATAGTTATTTGAAACCCAAACTCCCGCAGAGATAGACTTACATCCGGGAAATTATACGCGGAATGAAAGGCGAACTCATGGTAAAGAAATACGGTTTGTTAAAAAAAAAAAAAAGCACTTTTTTCAGTTAGTTTTACTGTCAAAAAAAGCCTTAGGTTCAGCCAGAAATCGATTCGGCCTTTGAATATTGCACGAATAACAAAACAAGAAATGGCAAAATGATAACACACATTTCTTTCAAGTATTTTCTATTTTTGAATTTTTAAAACGATATGAAAGCGTTTTTGCCCATCGGCAGCTTGGGATATTTCCAAAGTTAATTTATTTCGGAATTTTGAGATGAAGAATTATCGTTATTATACTCACAATATTTTGGCCTTTCTACCCTCCGGCCTTCTTTGGGTATCTTTCTTTGTACTAGGTAACATTTCAGAATTCTGATCTGAATTCTTTATTCAAAACATGAACGAGGCCAACAGGTACATCGGATGAACCGTTATGTGTATAACAACCAAGAAAACCATTTTTTGTTTCAACTTCGTTCAGCTGCTCATATATATATATATATATATATATATATATATATATATATATAGAGAGAGAGAGAGAGATAATATATATATATCATTAATATGCTTAATATATATGTATATATATATAATATTAATATATATATATATATATATATATATATATATATTTCATCTTCGTTCAGCTGTTTAACATAGATAAATAGATAGATAGATAGATAATTACCACTTTAAACGTTCATCTTCGTTCAGCTGCTTAATATATATATATATATAGCGAGAGAGAGAGAGAGATAGGTAGATAGATGTCAACAGACTTAGATAGATAAATAGATATTATCACTTTAAACGTTCATCTTCGTTCAGTTGCTTAATATATATATATATATATATATATATATATAGAGAGAGAGAGAGAGAGGTAGATAGATAGATATCAACAGACTTAGATAGATAGATAGATAGATAGATAGATAGATAGTTATTATCACTTTAAACGGTCATCTTCGTTCAGCTGCTTAATATATATATATAGATAGATAGATAGATAGATAGATATATATATAGAGAGAGAGAATGATAAATAGATATTATCACTTTAAACGAGTAGATTGAGTAGACGCTCCGTTTATTTATTAAAGACAATATTTATTTTCGTCTACTGGCCTGAATATTCGAGCAATCTTATTAAAGAAAAACTATGCGCTCTCCGACAGGATTCGAACCTGCGTCCCACTTTGCAAGAGAAAACGTCGTTAGATCCGAAGTGCTCTAGACCAAACTCAACCAGGGAGTACGCCGCCGAACAAGCAAAGTCGAACAGTGCCTCATAACGATGGTGTCTCCTGCAAACGGGGGCGCATGTTCGAAACCTGTCGGGGAGCGGATAATTTTTCTTTAATAAGATTTCTCAAACATTCAGGCCAGTACTGATAGCGGACACGGAAAGGAAAGTACAAAACTGTGTCATCTGCGTATCTTATGTTGTTAAGATTGTGGCTGCCAATGATGAATCCTGGTAGGATTTCCAATTCTCTCAGAATTGCCTTGCTGTATAGGTTAAATAAGTCCGGTGAGAAGACACACATTTGCCTTACACCTCTTTCTATTTTTGTATATCTGCTGAACTCATTTTATATCCATATTCAGGCGAGATTTTTTATTATTCTGATGTCATGCATTCTGTCTTCTTGTAGTTTATGTTTAGTCCCTTCTCGCTCGCCTTCGCTAACTGCTGTAGGAGTTTTTTTTTGTAGTTTCCTTTCCGTGTCGGCTATCAGCATTGTGTCATCTGTATATTTTCTATATGAAGATTGTGGCCTTCGCTGTACAAGTTGAATAAGTCCGGTGAGAAGACACAGCCTTGCCTTACACCACATTCTATTTTCGTATATTTGCTGAAACTTAAACACTCCCCGTATGATTCTGATATGAATCACACTTACCGTCCTCTGTCAGAACACTTCCCAGATATTTAAATTCCTGTACCCACTTGATTTTAGTGTCCCCAACCTGTAAATCGCATTTCGGGCTCATCTTTTTACTGATGACCGTGCATTCTGTCTTCTTGTAGCTTATGCTTAATCTTCCCTCCCCCCCTCTCTCTCTCTCCCCACCCCTTCGCTGCCTGAAGGTTTTGTAGTTTCCTTTCAACACTGTGTCATGTGCGTTAAGATTTTGGCCGCTAATGATGAATCCTGATAGGATTTCCAGTTCTCTCAGAATTGCCTCGCTGTTACATTCCTTAATCTCACTAGTTCAGATCTTCACAGCTAGGATCCGCTATGTCCAAGGTAGCAAATCATCCTCATTTTCTTTGTGTTCCTTTAATAAGGAGTAAGTTCCATTCAGACAGCTTCTTCCCCAGGACTGTTACTTTGTGGAACAAACTCCTGGGAGGATGCTTCCGTGACAACTACAACCTTGGTCACTTAAAGTCCAGGATCAACCAATAATGCACACGCCATACTTCCAACTTCGCCCCTCTCCTTACAACAACCTCACTCAGTAACTCTCTATCATCAGCGACGCTAAGGTTTTGTATTGTGTGAACTAACAGTATCTAGCATCACGACTCCAGTCACTTTCTCACAGACGTTATGTGGCTTCCCTCTGTCTTTTCTACAAATATTTTCATGCCAACTGCTCTGACGAGCTACTTTCACTGGCTCGCCAAACTGCATGAATTTAAGCGTGCTACTAGGTTGGTATCTCGGTCCCACCCTTTTACTGTCGAAACAGATAAAAGTAACCGCATCTACTACTGCAACAGCTTCTTCTCTAGCACTTCCCGGCAGTGGAGCACCCTTCCTCTTACTTGCTTCCCTCATAAATATAATTTTCAGAAATTTAAATGTAATGTCAATCGACATCTTCTGATGCTTTGATCTTGATCGCCGTCTTTCTCTTCATCCTTTCCTCAAACGACCCTCTATACTCTTACTTTCACTCTCTGTAACCCTTTGCGTGCTAGTAGCACTCCCGCCTTGCTTGCTGTGATGTTATATAGGAATAAAGAGTCGCTACCGACACTGGAGTTTGAACACAGATCACCAGTGAACAAACTCATGTAATTCATTTTGAATAAGTAGACCAAGTGATCGTAAAAAATGCATATATGGGAATTAGCGTGGCAGCTATTCGATCACTATTTCTATTCTATCCTCTATTACTATACGGATCACTATTTCTATTCTATCCTCTATTACTATAAGTATCGCTATTTCTATTCTATCATCTATTACTATACGTATCGCTATTTCTATTCTATCATCTATTGCTATACGGATCGCTATTTCTATTGTATCCTCTATTACTATACGGATCGCTATTTCTATTCTATCCTCTATTACTATACGGATCGCTATTTCTATTGTATCCTCTATTACTATACGGATCGCTATTTCTATTCTATCCTCTATTACTATAAGTATCGCTATTTCTATTCTATCATCTATTACTATACGTATCGCTATTTCTATTCTATCATCTATTACTATAAAGATCACTATTTCTATTCTATCCTCTATTACTATACGGATCACTATTTCTATTCTATCCTCTATTACTATAAAGATCACTATTTCAATTCTATCATCTATTACTATACGTATCGCTATTTCTATTCTATCATCTATTACTATAAAGATCACTATTTCTATTCTATCCTCTATTACTATACGGATCACTATTTCTATTCTATCCTCTATTACTATAAAGATCACTATTTCAATTCTATCATCTATTACTATACGTACCGCTATTTCTATTCTATCTTCTATTACTATACGGATCGTTATTTCTGCACTCTCCTCTATCTCTATACTACTCGCTATACTATTTATCCTATACTGATCATTATACGAATTAATATTTAGTGGTTACTTTTCGAACAAGTATTATCGAGCAAGTATTGTTAGTGCGAGTGCTATTCGAAGGCGTCTGACACCAGTATTGTTCAACGGCGTTACTCTAGTTGCATCTGCGATTACAAAGCCTCTACTACAACGAGCATTACGAAAGTGACAACGAGTATTCGTTGATATCATAAAAGTGGCAATGAGTGTTCGTTGACATCACAAAAGGGTGAAATGCTTAAAACAAGAAACAAACTTAAAGATTTCCAGCTGCAGCGACACTTAAAATGGATTGTTGGGAGTTTCTTTCCTAACCTTTGTTTAAGGTTCAGTGGAAAGTCAACATATTGATTGCATCGTTATCTTTTTTCCTAGTTGCAAATTATCTAGTTTCGATCATTGTGTTAAAAACAAAATAAAATGCATCTAGCAACCGGCATCCGAACAGAATTACCTTTTATTTTTCTAAAAGTAAGAACTGCGAAATCATTACAACATGATACAATCGATATGATTCTTATTTCGCAGACGAGAGTAATTTGAAACCTAACCTCCTGCAGCGATAGACTAATATCCGGAAAATTACACCCGGCATGAAGGACAGCCTGCAAAGCGGATATTCTTATGTATCACGACACAACAACGCACATTTTCAATTGGTTTCGCTGACAAGGAAAGCCTTTAGTTCAGTCGGAAATCGATTGAACCTTCGAAATTTGTACGAATGTCAGGAAAAAGGTTGAAAGATAATAGATATTTCCTTTAATTAATATTATCAAAATGGAATTATCAGAGTTTGTTCGCTAGTGACCTGTGTTCAAACTCCAGTGTCGATAGCGACTCTTTATTCCTATATAACATCACCATCCAAAGGTTAGAATGCCACTAGTACGCAAGGGGTTACAAAGAGTGAAAGTGAGAGAAAAGACTGAATATAGGAAGAATTGAGGAGAGGGCAAAAGATGAAAGGGGTTCAAGCGCACAGCAGACGACGATTGACGTTACATGTAAATTTTTGAAGATTGTAGTTATCAGGGAATCAAGTAAACAGAAGGGAGTTCCACGGGCGGGAAGTGCGAGAAAAGACACTGTAGGCGTAGAAGTGGCAGTTGCATTTAGCTATTTCAACAGTAGAAGAGTGCGATCTAGACGCTAATCTAGTAACATGCTTAAATTCATGTAGTCGAGGTACAAAAAAAAAGCTCGTTAGAGCAGATGCCATGAAAATATTTGCTGAAAAAAAAACAGAAGGACGCCACGTCACGCTAGTGAGAAAGTGACTGAATTCGAGATGGTCAGGATCGATTACGTTACAGATCCACCTTTGGATTTGGTCAAGAATCTCGAGATGTATAGCAGGAGCACCGGACCAGATATGGCAACAGTATCCAATCCAAGGACGAACGGTAGATTTGTAAATGTGCAAGATGGATTCAGAAGAGAAAAAATTTTCTGCTATATGACATAGTGACCCAACTTTTCTTGCAGTAGATGCAGCTATTGATTCAGGTCAGTTGAAAACGTGAAGCCAAGTAGGGGCATTCAGTTGCTCTCCTGGAGTCTAGCTTCATCCATGATTTAATCTGCTATACGACAGTGACTGCTGCATACTCTCCTCATGGATGAAGAAGAGATTTGAAACGAGAGTTGTCATTCCGACGTTCTAGTGCTAAGAATACTTTAGATAGAGCATACGATCAACGAGGAAGTCTTGCAACTAGATTGGCAATTAGGTCTCATCGCTTTACTGTTGAAATTGAGAGAAGCAATCGTAATTTCTATTCTAATCGTTTTCTTTTCCCGTAGTTCCCGCTTGTAAAACTTTCGTCTGACTTCTTTGTTTTCCTGTCACCTACGATCTTCAAAAGTTTAAATGCAACATCAATCGCTTTCTTCTTTCTTCCTTAAGTCTGTTCTTTTATTGTCCTTTCTGCTCACTAACGTTTTCTCATCTTCTTTCACCCTCGGTAACCTCTTGGTATTATCAGTGGCATTATCGCCATACTTGGAGTGAAACTATTAACAAAATATTAAATACAAAACTTCAATACAAAACTATCAATCAGAAAGCTTCTTGAATAGAGACATCATTCTGACGACTAATTCTGAGAATTTCATGACGAGAGCAGAACATAAGAACTAGAAGATAACTGCTCTTCCAAATCAGAAAGAGAGGCTTGACATTTCTGAGACAACTAATGAGGAAAAATGGTTTGGAGAATTTAACCCTCACAGGGCATATTGAAGGCAAGAGAAATAAGGTGAAACAGCGAGTAACCTTCTTGTTATAGTAATTCACCCATGCACGCATGAACTCTTGCAGCTATAAATAAGAGCAGGTACTGCCTTTTGGAGAGTTTCCAGCAGTCAGCTCTGACAGTCATTCTGGGTGTAACACTTTCGTTTGTATATGTTTTGTATTACTGTTTCTGTTAATATATTTGTGTCATTTCTGGTCCTAACAAGGCCACAACAGAAATAAAGATCAATGTACTTTTGTAAAATTTGATATCATTGACTTGGAGTGAAGGCAAGAGAAATAAGGTGTTAATGGATGACAAATTTATTCAATAAAATCGCAGTTGGCTTCAACCATGGCCTCCATACGCCTTCAGAATCTCCAACAACTCTTCTGGGCGGTCTCCTTGTTTAATTCCGTGGATGTTGCCATAATCCATGCCTTCAGTTCATCTTTAATATTACAAGGGGTTTTGTTGATTTTTCATTCAGCTGCTCTCCAAACATAACAATCAAGTTGGTTGCAACCTGGAGAGTTAGGTGTCCAGATATAAGGGCTGATGTGGTTGCAGAAATTGTCTTACAGCCATGACTGTGTTGTCGGTCTTGTGTGGAACGGTACAGAATCCTCTGGCCATATATAGGATCTTCTATGATCGCTCATGTAGTAAATTGAAACTGCACATCAAAGAAGATTATTTTAACTGTATGACGGTGTGACTCGCTACAAACAGGGCAAGTTTTACAAAGATGTGGCTATTCGAGAGTGCAAAGCAAGACTCAACTGATGTCGCCATTTGGAAACCCCTTAGAGGATAAGAACGTTCCCCATTCAGTTTTTTGCTGTCGAATCACACAAAGTTAAACGAATTCAAACATCATAACAGGGATCATGTTGCGTTACATATCGTCTCTGGATCCTTGGAGTTTGATATGTCCCGGAAAGGGATATGTTTGAACGAAGTAGCTAAGTGGTTTTGGCTACAATAACCAAGTAGAATACGGTAGAAGTAATCGATTGGTACGCGTCGTAGTCGCAGGTAAGAAGTGTAGATCAATGGCGTAGTCTAATGGGCAACGTTATAGACTTAGCTCTCAGACTAAGACTCTGACTCTCCTACACGTACGTAGGTATTTATGACGGACACCAACCAATCATATTTCAGTGAGGGGAACACAAGTGTATGCATATTCTATTATATCAATATATATATATATATATATATATATATATATATATATATATATATATATATATGATATGTGCCGGAAAGGGATATATTTTTAACGAAGTAGCTAAATGGTTTTGGCTACTATACTCAAGTAGAATACGGTAGCAGTAATCGACTGGTACGCGTCGTAGTCACAGGTAAGAAGTGTAGATCAATGGCGTAGTCTCCATTATATCATACTCTATCGGCAATCCCTCAGTGCAATGCTGCACCAAATCAACGAAAGTAACAATTATCTTCAGGATTCTTTTTATTTCAGAGGTGAGGACATTAATTTAAAATATTGAAAATCTCTGTATGTTTAACGTTTCGGTGAAAACAATAAACCACATTTTCTCTTTATCTATACGGTTCATTCCAATCAATAAATCGTGATTTTTCTGAAAGCGTTATCCGAGCAGACAGGTGCACTCGGAAAATCAGTAGCCGGTCATCATATATATATATATATATATATATATACAGACATATATATATACACACACACATATATATATATATATATATATATATATATATATATATATATATATACACAGACATATATATACACACACACACACACATATACACACACACACACACATATATATATATATATATGCTCTCAGAGTCCCTTCGATAGCGCTCTCTAGAGAAAACGGTAAATTTAATAAAAACAGTGGCTGCTGCTATGAATGCATTACTCTTCAAGTACGAATTGAGTTCTCTTAACCGCTGGCATATTTCATATGGAAAACTGCGATAGTCGAAAGTTGAACAAAAATAATAAAATATGAACTTCGGTCAGTTTATCTACAACTTCAACACTCAACACCTTATCCCAAAATTGAAAATATGTGGAAAAAAAAGGAAACAAACAAAACTTGTGTGTTCGTTTTAATCCAAAAAAAAAAAAGTCAGCAGTGTGGCTAGACATCCGATTGCCTCAAGCCGGTATCGAAACCCGACAGATGTGGTGTCAGTCGGAGACTTTATCCCTGAGCTGTCAGCGTCGGGTTGAGACAAATGCTAATTTTTATGTACTTATTCTTCGAATAAACACGTCAAAGACCGAGAGGGCTCAATTCATGGAAGAGCTTTGCTGTATTAGCAATAGTAGGCATTGTTTACAAACACGCGCTTTCTCTCAAGAGTGCTCGACCGGAATTAAATTTTTCAGGGGCGTATATATATATATATATATATATATATATATAAAATACGTGTGTGAGCGCACACACGCGTGATAAATGTGTAGGGATTAATATGCAAAAGAAAAGTATACATGCCAAATTTGATATATTGCAGGGGAAGAAAAAATGGCGTCTAGTTGATTCAATTTTTATTGCCATGCACATCTGGACAAATATTACTTCCAACTGAGCAAATCTTTTGTGCAATATTATGGATTATTTTTATATCCCAAACTAGCAACGCTTATTTCTGGTAACTGTTCTTGAATGTGCAACGAATTGAAAAGAAACGGAACAGAAAAAAATCTTGGGATTAAAAAAAAAAGAAAGAAAAAGAAACGAAAGCTTTTGCTTGGTTATTTTTTTTTCTATTAATTTGCAGTTCCTGTTATCCACAAATGTTTCGGAACTCTCTCTGGTGGAGGTATTTTTAAAATATGGCGGAAAAGACACGAGAACAAATGACTAAGCATTTTACTTGATCCGCCGATTGCTTTTGAGATCTGACCGACTTGGACGAAGAAATTTATGTTATAAGTTTGTTAATAATTGTAAATTTGACTAGTGACAAAAAGATGACATGATTGGAACTTGCTTGTCTGGCCCCATTGTTAGAGTATCGGGTGAACAACTCACGAGTATTTTCAAACCAATACAGAACGTCAATAAATGGCACTGCATCGACCTCGATATTATGCGACAGTTGACTAGAACAGCCTCTCTAAGCGGTAATAAAGAGTTCGGGCTCCTTACTACACAATATAAAAAATAAATAATGCACACGAGTCATTATTTTTTTATTTTGGGCATATGGGGTTAAACACTTGAAAATAGCTGAACGTTTCCGTCTTTGCCGTATTCCTTTATCGGTGTTGAGAGGAAAGGTCAGAGATTTATTTTAGCAGATTTTATTCTTTGTTGTTAGATATTTTTCCACCTCAAGCAAGGCAATAAAGCCACTAAGATACAAGGGGGTGTTGAATGTGAGAGAATGAGAAAAAGAAAATATTATTAAGTTGAGAGAACAATAAAAAAAAAAACAAGATTATCAG
This sequence comes from Acanthosepion pharaonis, assembly GCA_903632075.3. Lineage (NCBI taxonomy): Eukaryota > Metazoa > Mollusca > Cephalopoda > Sepiida > Sepiidae > Acanthosepion > Acanthosepion pharaonis. The sequence goes on along the minus strand of CAHIKZ030000615.1, from coordinate 478,049 downwards.
TATGGCATCAGGGTTGCCCACTGGAAGTACTTGTACAATACACCTATCCATGCGCGATTTGGCGCTGCATAAACCCAGATATTATGCGGCTGTTAAAACAGCTGCCACCCTCAGTGCTAATAAAGAATTTGGACTTCTTATTAACAGTCAGGATGCAGCAAACAGAAAACTACCCACCCGGCAGCCTCTCAATGAAATGTCAACCATTGATTAGTCAGATGACCAAAAAATTAAGACAGTTAAATAATTAAGGCCGTAGAAGAAAGACAGGAACGGGTAAGCCATATTCTAAACAGGAAAAAAAAGGGATAAACCTCTAGTCACGTTCGATAAACATAGGAGGGGGTGATAAATAAACCTATCTACTCCTATTAACCTGTTCACAGCACAGAAAGCTGGTTGATCTTACAGAGACTCTAGGAAGGTTGCCGGATAAGGGCCTACACCCGTTCCAGGCCAAGTGGGGATTATTAAATCATTAAAATCTCAGAATTTTGAAATAACAACATACTAGATTTCAAGTACAGGAATCAATTTATAATTAATTGATATTAAAGCTTCATTAAAATTATTGGAGATGATTTCGACGCCAGCGTCAGATCTTGGTCTGTTCAGAATGTATCCAACATTTTTAAATGCCTTGGTGACCGACCACTTCCGCGGCCATCTGATAGCTGGCAACCGGTGAAAAAGGAAAATATTGCGCATGCGCTAATAGAAACATTCAAATAAGCGCCAATAAGTGAAAGTTTGTAATATGTGATCGTTGTATTCACAATATATATTCTTTCACGCGGTCTTTAGCTAACACATATCATCCAGCTCCTTTTCTTCCTCAACCTCCAACCAGTCTATATTTGGTTACCTGTGTCTTGTGCTTCTGCCAAAGTTTAACTCGCGTCTGAAATGCCATTGATGATATTAAGAAGAACGCGATGAGGCAGCCGAAGGTGATCCCGAAAGAGGAGATTGCTGACTGTTTCGACAATTGGAAGAAATGCTAAGTGTACGAGGTATGATCAAAATGTAACGGGACCATTGCTATGGTAACAGATAATAGACGTAGAGTGAAGCTGCTTGGTACAGATTAGCATTGAACTCTGTCGCGCATGTACAATAAGTTATAACGTTATCGCTCACTTCCGTTGCTTATAACATGCTTGGAAGGAAAGTGTGTAGAGTGTGGTCGTCTAACCATACCACAGAGGTTCCGTCAGTGATCAGTGACCAAAGCAAAACATTCCCCAGGTACGACAACCACTATATTCCCGAGGTCTCGCCCATTGCGACTTTTTCCACTTCAAAAATAAAACCCCACTTAAAAATCCAAGAAAATGTGACGAGGCAACTGTTCGTTATTCCTATAAAAATGTTCCAGGAATTCATCCATCTATGGAAACGATGCAGAATAAAGGGTGCGACTTCAGAAGAGTACTACTTCGAAGGAGATTAAATGCCGAATTGATATGTGCTGTAGTTTTCTTTGCTTATAGTTGTGCTTGGAAGGAAAGTGTGTAGAGTGTGGGCCTCCCACCACACAAGAGAGTTTCCATCAGTGACCACCACTTGTGCAGCAGTGTTTGATCAATGGCAACATTCCCCAGCTCCGACATCCCCAATATTTTCTAAATTCTCAAACATTGCGACTATTTTCTCTATACAAAAATCAGATCCTAATTGAAAAGAATAATATTTAAAGAGTAGTTCCATCAACAGAAACGACGCTGCATAGTGTATGGCTTCAGAAAGCGACTACTTCGAAGGAGATTAAATGCCGAATTGATATGTGTTGTAGTTTTCTTTTTATACTAACAATCCCAATACTTTTTTATCAGACCTCGTATATTTTTTAAAAAATACTTTGAATTGTACTAAAGCACGATTTCTATTTTTCAAAAATAATATTAGATAAATGTATACTTTCCGAACTGGTCATGTAGACCAATTCGGAAAGGATACATTAGTTTTGTCATCGAATATGGGACAATTTCCTCATAGATAAAGTTTGGTTTCGTTTGCTTTACGGCGTGTCTACCTCAATGGGTTATGGGAAATATTTTTTTTCAAAAATGTATTGCTGGAAATAACGTATTGCTGGTAACAATTTTTTTACAAAAGTATTTTTACACTTTCATAGTGTTTTGACCCCAGTTTGAGGGTTAACTGCCCATAGATGGGACCCTAACAGGTGCTACCACCACGGATCAGGGTGGACCTAGGAACATCAGCAATTAAGAGGTGGTTCCACACTCCTCAAAACCTCCTTGCTGTTGGGCGTAGTTTATCGTCATACCCAGGACGCGGATGTAGTTTAGTTTATCGTCATACCCAGGACGTGGATGTAGTTTAGTTTATCGTCATACCCAGGACGTGTATGTAGTTTAGTTTATCGTGATACCCAGGACGTGGATGTAGTTTAGTTTATCGTGATACCCAGGACGTGGATGTAGTTTAGTTTATCGTCATACCCAGGACGTGGATGTAGTTTAGTTTATCGTCATACCCAGGATGTGTATGTAGTTTAGTTTATCGTCATACCCAGGACGTGGATGTAGTTTAGTTTATCGTCATACCGAGGACGAGGATGTAGTTTAGTTTATCGTCATACCCAGGATGTGTATGTAGTTTATCGTCATACCGAGGACGAGGATGTAGTTTAGTTTATCGTCATACCCAGGAGGTGGATGTAGTTTATCGTCTTAACAAGGATGCGGATGTAGTTTATGTTCATACCCAGGACGCGGATGTTGTTTATCATCTTACCCAAGACGTGGATGTAGTTTATCGTCTTACCCAGAACGCGGATGTAGTTTATCGTCATACCCAGTACGGTCATAGATGAAGTGAAGACAGGAAACACCAGAGATATGCTTCTGCATAAATAGAATTGATAGAGCATGTAAGCAGGGAGGAAGTCTTAAGGAAAAAATGGAAACAAAAATGAAATTTATACTTAGAATCAGAATATTGTATATTTGGGCAGCAATCGTTCTTTTATACATGTTTCATTTAATTTGAAGGAAAGATATTTACCCAGTTTTTCTAGGGTTTTGCAGTTTTACTTTTATGGGGATAAAGAAAGTGTAGAAACTGTGATTACTACCGGAAGCGCTTTCGGCCAATCGATTAATCCATTTCCAAGGAGTTTTTTAGCATGATTTTCATTTGTGCTGTAAATTGTATTCCGTTATGGCTCATGGCCGCATCAAGTTGAAACAACGGTTCCCGTACGATCACCGAAGTTAAGCAACGTCGTATCTAGCCAGGACTAAGATGGGTGACCACTTGGAAATGCCAGATGCTGTAAGCTTGAATGTGTGGGTGGTGTAACGGATAATGGCTCGGAATTGTTAATCGAAGTTGTGTTCGTTATACTCACGCGTAAATATCCTTGGGAAAGGTATGAATCCACCTCTTCTCCCCACAGGTAAGGCTTGTACCACAAAACCATAATTATCTAAAAAACCGTCCTGGGTATGGCGATAAACTACATCCGCGTCCTGAGTAAGACGATAAACTACGTCCAACAGCAAGGCCTCTGATCCGGTCCAGCCTGACCCGGGGTGGTAGCACCAGTTAGGGTCCCAGCTAACGGCAAAGAGTTGACCCCCCAAACTGGGGACAAAACACTATGATAGTGTAAAAATATGTTTTAATACCAGCAATGAATTTTTGAAGAAAAATTATTACCAGCTATGCATATTTGAAAAGAAAAATATTACGAGCAATACATTATTACCATCAATACATTATTACCAGTAATACATTATTACCATCAATACATTATTACCAGTAATACATTTTTGAAAAAACAAAATATTGCCAGCAATACATTTTTGAAAAGAAAAATATTACCAGCAATAAAAATCTTGTCGTCATTAAATAACCTATTGAGGTTGATATGCCGTAAAACAAAACAAACCAAACCAAATCAAAAAAAATTCTTACAATGTAAAATATTTCTGGCGTTTACACATTTCTTTCCGGGTCCCGCCCAGGGACCTAAGGTTAGAAATGGCATCATGACACTTTCCACTGACAAAAAATAATTACATAGATAAAACCCTTCGTAAAGTGTGGGCCGTACTTGTCAGAACAACTTTTTGTATCTCTTTATTATTATTATTATTACTATTCTGTCTGTCCCTATATGTAATTGTCCCTATTCTTCATTAATTCGCGCGACCGTTACACCTTGCCTATATCTATAATATTAAACGTTTTGATCGTGTGGAAATAGAGGAAAAGACATTACTTGTTTTCAGTGAGAAAAAGAAAGAAAGAAAGAAAGAAAGAAAGAAGCATATAAACTCTCCTGTCATTACCTTATAAATAATGAACTAATCCGTTTTGATCGCGTGAAAATAAGGGAAAAGACACTACTTGGTTTCAGTGAGAAAAAGAAAGAAAGAAAGAAAGAAAGAAGCGTTTAACCTCTCTTGTCATTACCTTATAAAATAATGAACTAATCCGTTTTGATCGCGTGGAAATAAGACACTACTTGGTTTCAGTGAGAAAATGAAAGAAAGAAAGAAAGAAAGACGTGTTTAACAAAATGTAAAATGTTATCAATTTCAAATCTTTTCATTTGTACCCGCTTACTTCTTAAAATAACGACCAGCATTCATATTTATGATTGTTATTACAATATTTTGCTAAAGTTGCCAAGCTCCAATATTTAACGATGTGATAGAGGAATTTCTAAGGATATTTTATTGTCATAGAACTCGTTATGAGCTTATTCAGTTATTAACTTAATAATGAAGACTCGTCAGAAACTAAAAAACTAATTATTATTCTGCTTGTTCCTTACTGACATTACCTCAGACAAACTATAACCCGTTCCGGTTTGGTTCCGAGGAAGAACAGACATGTCAAAGGCGCTGTTTGGTGAGTGAGTGAGTGAGTGGGTGAGTGAGTGAGTGAGTGAGTGAGTGGGTGAGTGGGTGAGTGAGTGAGTGAGTGAGTGGGTGAGTGAGTGGGTGAGTGAGATAAAATAGGCGAAAGAAAGAAAGAAAGAAAGAAAGAAAGAAAGGAATAGAGTAAGCGATATTAATCTCATGCGTTTTACGTCTGCTTCAGTGAAATAGTAAACCTTGTCAATGTTTTAATCCTTTCATTTGCACCCTCTTATTTCTTTAAATAATGACATGCATTCATATGTATGACTGCAATTTCAATATAATTATTAAAGTTGTTAAGCTCAAATACTTAAAGATGCAACCGGGGAATTTCTATGGGTATATTATAGTCTTGAAACTCGTAAGCTGCTTATTCAACCATTAAAATAAGAATTAAAATTCATCAGGAAATTAGAATAGGAAAATCGTTAAACTTTTAGGGATATTTCTACTTATTATTCTTTGTGTTATTATTATTATTATTATTATTATTATTATTATTATTATTATTATTATTCGTATGCTTTCACTAAATGTCTGGTGGTTATTGTTTGAAAATGAGAAACACGAGAATGTTTCTTCAAATTTCGAGCACTTTTCTAAGTATAGTCGAAGACTCTTGCAGTCACGTGATCTAAACAATCGCAATTCTTCCTTCATTTCATCAAGTCATCATTATCTTCATCCGATTCAGTTCCCCTTTTATTATACCCAGCATTCTATCGCTTATCTTTTTTTTTTCTTTTTTTTTTTTTTTTTTACTCTCTTTCTATTTCTGTATTTCCCGCCCATTTTTTTTATCGTCTGGTTCGCTTCGAAATTTACTACAGATATATTTTTATCATCGAGTCGACAATAAACGTTGCATTACGAATGAAAACACATCCTGCTCTTTGACCTTGATAATCTTTTTTTAACATCTTTTTTCGACTTCACTTCTTTCTTGTGAAATCTTTCCGCCTTTACACTATTTTTTCTTTTTCTTTTTTTACGTCTTCCGCATTCGATCTCTTTCCATTATTTTCTTTTCCAATAGTTTTTACTCATTTTTTCTTAGCTTTTTAATTTTTTCGGTTTTTCATTCTTATATGCCATCTTTTTATTCTTTACTACTTTTTGCCTCTTGGTATATATACTAAGCTTTAGTTACTACAGCATAAATTCAACTCGTGAAACATGGAAGATTATATGACGTTAACCACGCAAATATAAAAGGGCTGAAAATCAGAATTTGAAAACCTGAAATGTTATCTTATTTTTTATAAAAGCAAAAAAAGAACAATGCAACTTCTGATATTGGTGGAATAAAGGAATATATTTACTCGGTCTCCCCACGAAGGCAGGACGTGGCACAAGGTCGATAAAAGGTATCTGTCTTTGCAATGGGGCGTGCCATTTATTTTCCGTCATAATTTATCGCAATTCTTAGAATAATTATCATTATATAGTAGTTTTATGTTTCTCTTATCTTTTTTCATTTTATTCTTTCGTTAGTTCTCTCTTTTCTCCCACTCTCTCTTTGTCTCTCTCTGTCTTTCTCTCTGTCTCTCTCTCTCTCTCTCTCTCTATATATATATATATATATATATATATATATCTTCCGCGTACTCACTTTACTCTCATTCTTTTTTCTTTGTGCCTCCGTCTAAAACGTTTCTTTCTCCCATTTTATCTCACTCCAATTCTTTCTTTCTGACTACATCTTTATCGTTCGCATTTTCTTTCTTTCTTTCAATCTTTCTTTCAATCTTTCTTTCAATCTTTCTATCTCACTCACTCTGTTTTTTTTTCATTCTTTCTTTCTTTCTCCCGTTTTTTCTTTCTTTCTTTTTCCTTTCTTTCTATCTTTCTTTACTTCATTCTTTCTTTCTCTCTTTTTCCTTTCTTTCTTTATTTATTTCATTCTTTCTTTCTTTCTCCTCTTCTATCTCCCTTTATTTTTCTCTCGTTCTATCTTACTCTCTTTCTTTCTCCCATTTTATCTCACTTTCTTTCTTCTTTTCTCCCGGTGTCTCTCAATGAATTTCTTTCTTTCTTTCTGTCTCTCTTTCTCCAGTTCTTTCCTATTTTTCTTTCTTCCCTTTTAACCCCACTCAATTTTCTTTCTTTCTTTCTTTCTTTCTTTCTTTCTTTCTTTCTTTCTTTCTTTCTTTCTCCTGTTCTATCTCACTCACTTTCTTTTTTCTTTCTCACTTTCTTTCGATTTTTTCTCACCATGCCTTTCATTCACTTTCTTTCTTCCACAATCTATTAATCTCTTTCTCTCTCCCCATCTCCCCCCTCTCTCTCCCCCTCTCTCTCTCTCTCTCTCTCTCTCTCTCTCACACACACACACACACACACACACATTGTCTTTCTCTCAATGTATCTAGTGCAGTTTCCCTGACAATAACTAGGAGACATTATATTTGGAGTACGCCCTCGAATCATTACATATCAATAATATTATCTTTCTGTCTGAAACGCTGATACCTCCGCCATGCAGCCTCTTGTTCGCCGAAAAGGTATATCCGATTTGCTCGTTCAGCAGAATAAATCCCAGCCACATGACGCCTGTTTTACTCAACAAGCTCTGCAAGATGTTAAAAAACTTTCATATCCGGCTCATTTGCTAGACTGACCATGTATGTGACATGATGGCTCGATACCTGACTCGGTTCAGACAGCCCAACTACAACTCTTGCTCTATTGTGTCAGAAAGTACAAGGTTTGTGGAATAATACATCACGGGATAATATTCGTTATATGTACAGACCTATGGCAAAGTCAAGGAAGAATATACAACGCATAACTAAAGGGTTTGAATATAATTTCAGAATTAGTTATATTGAAACGCATATTCCGAGTGTTTAGCTATTAAATATAATATAACAATATTGTCAATAAAATATACAGTTTAAATACGTGATCTATGTATTCGGGATGTCAAAAACGAGCAATTACAGTACTTTAACTATCTGGAAAGTGTAGCAAAGATGCTTGCCAGAAACTAAACAAAGTATTAAGACTCCATGAGGAACAAAGAAATATGTGCGCAACTACAATGTAATATCTAACTCCTATATGGCAGTGAATGATGGACAATGTTCTCACAAATGAAAAAGAGTCTTGAAGCGACCAATTGTAGTTCTGTAGAGAAATGCTAACAATACCATAGATAGAACGTGTGAGAGGTGAATTGGTTTTAAGAAAAAGAGAAATTGCACGGTGCCCGGTAAAGAAGCGGTAATTTCAGAAAGACATGGGACAACCGTTGAAAACTGATGACGACTGAAAAATTCAGGAAGCATTTCTGCACATTTCGTCAAACCCCATATCGGATAGTCTTTGAAAAGTACGATTACTTGACGCTCAAAATCAGTGAATTGTTTAGCCATACGTAAATTGCAGAAGGAAAGACGAAAATTGTCTGCAAATATCCTTGAAATCGCGAGTCACAAGACCGAGCAGCAATTAATCAATCATAAAAGAACCAATCAGAGTCAAGTAATTACGTGAGAGTCGAATAATTATTCAAGGTCAGGAATACTTGAGAAATTTATTCAAGGTTATTCAAGGTCAATTATTCATGAAAGATAAATCAAGGATACTAAATTTGCCGCTTTTATTTTACTGGGCAAGATAAGTTTTCCTTTTGTCTTTATTCATATTGTCCTTTTACAGATGTCTGACGATATCCCTGAGATGAGGTATTACGATTACTTGCATTATTTACATTATTCAGGCTGTTATCTTCATCTTCATTGCCATATTCATAACGTTTCGGCCGTTGTACACTCTGACCTTCTTCAGGTGATTGAAATTTCGAACCGAAACCTTTATTTGGTCCACCAGGGTAGATTTTTCTACTTCCACGTGCCATACCTCTTCCGGGTGTCTCGGTTATTTCCCTTTCAAGGACACATGGCCCATAAAGACGTTGGTTAGACCCAATGACTAGACTTTGACGGTCTTCAAAGATACATGGCACTCTGTAAGAACTGACATGTCAATAAGAAATTGATACTTTGCAACCAAAAGGATGTATTGCTGCCATTGATTGGCTGGACCTGCACTTTCCACCCTTGACAGAGTTGAAAATCGATTACGTATTCTTGTTAAGGGAGGGGTGACTTATGACTCTTTCCAACTTTGCAAGCTATACGCTATTTCCATGGCAAATTTTCAGTTTAGTTTTTCTCTCATAACTTCCATCAGTTCACAACTTCATAGCAGTGGACAGTAACTTCCCTCTTTATTTTTATTATTATTTCCTTTGATTACTGTTGTATACTCATTTGCTTCCGGGTCCTAACTCTGGCGAAAAAAGTTTCCTGGCGCGGCACAGGGAACCAACTTTCCTTGCGGTGGATGAAGCTATTGATTCAATGTATTTGTTCCATCTCAGGTCAGCAGACAATGTGAGACCGAGCAGTCGCAAAGAGGTGCTCTCGTGGAGTTGAGCGTCAGACATTCTATTGGGAGGCAAGGGGTTTTCTACTATAGTATGATATCTACCCTCTATGTTCTATCATAGTATATCTACCGTCCATTTTCTATTATAGTATGATATATACTATTCATTTTTCTACTATGGTATGATATTTACCAACTGTTGAAAGTATGAAACATATTAGGGTTAGGTGTTAGGGTTAAAGTTAGTAGTTAAGGTTAGGGTTAAGGTTAAAGGCAGTGAACAGTGAACTGCTTATGTATTAAAAATCATTAACAATTTTTTTATACAAAAAAAAAATTAAAAAAATCATCCAATAGTGATTTTAATGTTTGTAAACTGATTTGATATCATCGTTTTTCCTGAGCATTTTTCAGCAATAATGAGTGCATCGTCACTTACGGCAGGTCGTAAATACCTCGGTAGATATCAGGCTATAGTAGCGCCCATAAATTAATTAACAACGATTTCCTAGTTACAACTTGCAATGTAGCTGGAATAAACTTTTTTTCTTGAAAATAAATTGTAGGACGTTTCCATGTATAATCCGCACAGAAAAAGATCGTAAATTTATATTCTATGATAATGGCCAATCTCCTTTACAGTTGGTAAAATCTCACTCGGTTTTTTTTTTTTTTTTCGGAACAGTTTCTTTAGGTCGTCCAGTAGTACTTAGCTTGTGTTTCTTAGTATTCGCTTCAGATTATCAATACTTGCACAATCGTGTATGGTTCTTGACTTGGTATGCACAAATTTTCTGAATTCATGAAGTTAAGGGTGCTACTAGATTGGCATCTATGTCCCACCCTTTTACTGCTAAAATAACTAAATGAAACCGCTAATTTTACTCAGAACAGATTCTTTTCTTGCACTTCCCATCTGTGGATCTCCCTTCCGTTTACTTGCTTCTCTGATGACTAAAATCTTTAAAAATTTAAATGCAACGTCAGTCGCCATCTTCTGTCTTCTTGAATCCCGTTCATCTTTTGTGCTTCTTGCATATCATCCAGTGCACATATGTCACTACCTTGTTATGACTGGGTATTTTTGTTAGTTCCGGAAATGCTGAGATAATATGGTTGACAGTTTGGCCATATTTGCCGAGGACCCTGCATTTCCGGTTAGTTCCAGCCTTGATTATGTAAACAAAGATCTGATTGGATCTGGTAACGAGGCTTTGGTCCTGAGCTGCAATAATTAGGCCTTCTGTCTCAGC